>NW_019168481.1:19610878-19695291 GCF_002303985.1 Durio zibethinus
ATCACAAGAAGAAAGGAGAGAAAATGATATCAAAATAAAAAGTTACATTGTTTTTTGTATAATAGTTTATATTTTAATTCAACCGTTAAATTTGATACTACATTGTATTCTATGAATAATGATATATCAAATTCAAAATCAGTAATTATTATGAAGAAAACATTAAAATTAAATGACGACAAATTAACCTATGGTTGATCAGAGATTCATGTCAGTCTTGATCAAAACATAGCATATTTTCTACTTAGTGAATGCCAACAAATTATTAAGGAGAAAAACAGCAGAGGAAAATTGGGGAAAACATGAGATCGGGTTAGTGATGGTAACGGGTCAGGTCAGGTCAAGTTTTTGTTCGTCTCGAACTCGATCTAACTTTAAACATATAAAATTCGTACCTATATCAACCTGACAAATTTTTTATTTTTAATACCCGAACCTGACCCGATTCAATGTTGTATAAAATAAAATTCGATCGGACCTGAAATTAATAAAATATTATTTTAAATATAAATATAAAATTAAATATATATAAAAATATATAAAATTAAATATATATATATATAAATATATAAAATTAAAAAAAAAAATTTATATATATCGGGTCGGGTTTGCTTAAAATCCGACCCTGACCCGAAATTTTTTATGCTATCCAACCCGATATCCGATTTTTTAAAAAAAAAATCGACCCTAAGAGATTGGATCGAGTCAAAATCCGTCAGTTTCGTGTATTTTTACCTTTCTTAGACTAACTTTATATTGACATACAATTTATTGATGGATGTATGGGTCTAGTTTGAATGAAACCAATCAACCTTTAATTTTATTCAAAATTTCAACTCAATGGAATGAATGATGATGATGATGATGATATATATATATATATATATATATATATATATATATATATATGGTCCATTCAAAAGAAACACACTTAGTCATGGTCTGACCGTCCAACGGAGTCATACAAGTTTGATCCCTCTCTCTTTTTTGTTTTTTTAATTTTATTTATAGAAAATAGTCCTACAATTTTGATTTTGATTTTTATGACTTCGTCAACGGCAATTCCGTTCAAAATCAAAGATTTATTAACTAGGATATCATTAACATTGTTATAATACTGCATGTATAATTGTCAATAGATTTTGTTTGTCGTTTGTGACCTTCGAGTAAATGCAATAATGACCCTTTGTTCATTTTACTTTTTTCCTTCCAACAAAATACACATACTTTGCCACAAGTGTCTCTTTCTTAAATCGTTTTGATGGCCTCCCTATTTGTCTATGGTTGGAGGCCCAACTTGTAATGACTTGCTATTTTCTTCAAGCATGGGCTCGAGTTTACAAAATTTAAGCTCAAGCTCCACTTCATCTCATTCAAAATATATATTATTTTAGTTGGTTAAGAAAATTTTATTAAAATATAGATATTTTAGTTTCGCATTAATTTTTTTTAAGGATTATGCTTTTTTTTAATAAAAAAATATATATTATTTTATCAATGGATATTAGTATATATTTTGTTTAATTTTAATTAATAAAATGCACTTATATAAGTGGTAGGATTTGTGTAAATTTTTTTAAATTGCTTAATATTGTTGAGAAATGTTCTTTTTTATGGGTTTTTTCATTAAAAAAAATGATGAAATATGAGTTATAAGACTATGACAGGTTTTACTCATTTGACAAATTAGAAAAAAAAAATACTTACAATTTAAGTAGAGTTCCGTTGTGTTGAATTTATTAGATTTTTTCCATAAATTATGTTATGTTTTAAAATTATTAATTCAATATTAA
Source organism: Durio zibethinus (assembly GCF_002303985.1). The sequence continues at coordinate 19,612,672 of NW_019168481.1, forward strand.
CTCAGATATTATATTTTAAAACACGATCTAATTTATATCACATTAGCTTCTTTCTCAACCTTACCCTCCATATAGTGAGAAGTAATTTTTTTTAAGTATGAATGTTATATAAATATTTCCACTTCCTCATCTAAACATATAATGTAATGGTAAGTAAATATATTTCCTTATTCGAAAAGCTTGGTTTACTTTAAGTATTCATTCCCGATATTAAAAAAAAAAAAAAATCACTTAAATTCCTTTGTGATGCAAAATTCCATTCCACTTATTCAAACAAATAATAAGATAAAAATAAAATCATATGAAAGTACTGATAATCGAAAACAGGAGAAAAGATTTGGGATGTCACTTTACCATTGACCTACCAGCCCATTTTCAAACAAATAGAAAAGCCACCAACCCACCAACAATAGTGAAGTTGGTTAAAGAAAGCGATAGGAAAAAAATAAAAAATAAAAAACAAAAGTTAGTTAGCTAATAATCTTTCGGACAACATCTAAATCCTAAACTCAATATTCCCTGTTTTATTATGTGTTTTTGTTTTCTCACTTTTTCATTACGTCATAAAATTTTTTAAAATTCATCATTAAACATATAATTTAGATATACAGTTATTAGTTCTTTTTGTTAGCTTTTTTTAATATTTGAAATTGTTAAATTTTGAATTTAATTATTAAAATTAAAATTTTGATATTTTATTAATAGATCATGCAGTAATTGGTAAGTTTAATTTTAAACATAATTTTAAAGTTTAAGATTCTTTTGCAAAATCTATCAAAAAACTCTTTAAGTAATGAAAAAAAAAAGAGAAAAAAAAAACTTCACGCCATATATAATTAAATACTAGTTTTTTTTCTAAAATAATTAAACACTAGTTTGGAAAATAAGGATTCAAACAATATTTTGAGCTTAATATATATATATATATATGCATTTATTAAGAGTTTAATTATATAAGGCATATATATTTGTGCTCTTAAAGAATAAAATTTAAATTTCATCACTCAATTAAAAAATAAACTATACTTAAATACAAAAAAAATTATGCTTCTAGAGATTTTTTTTTCCAATATTTTGTAATTTTTAAATGACTGGAGGACTTTTCTTGGAGTTGGAAATTGGTAATATATATATATATATATATTTATATAAAATCACCGCGGTACATCATATTTTGACTTTTCATTTTGAAGGTGCAATAGATTAAAGTAGCTCAAAATCAAGTGGGTCCAATACTCCAACGGCCGAAAGCAAACTCCGGGTTCCACTCTTTTTTGGCCTTTCTGTATTTTTTTTCCTTTCTGCCGTGTTAGGCGGCTTCCTCATCTCCACCAATTTCAAAAGTCCTCTGTTTCTATCCTCTTATTTCTCCTTAACCATTATTTCACCACACGAATGCACCAGCAAACACTCTCTCCAATCATCAAGTCTATGTTCTGAAATTCTTTTAAGGTTTTTCTTTCACCTTCTCTAGATTATTGTTTCTTTCTTTGCCTGTCAGATCTGCTTATCAAGTTTCAATTCTTTAGCCTTTTAATGACATTTTTTTATGATGTTATTTAATGATTTGAGAAGGAAGGGATTTTTCTTTTCAAAGGTTGTTTCTTTCTTTTGAATCCGTAAATTTTGGACACCCTTTGCTATTGCATGTAGTTGAGTTAGATTGTTGCTTTATTTTGGATCTCTTGCTGTTTTCTGGAAGAAGAGTTCTCTTTATATTTGTTGAAAAAAGGTACTTTTTTGTCTTTGATGGACCTTAGTAGTATAATTTATGCTGATTTTTTGTGTGGGTATGTCTATATATATATATATATATTATGTTGATATATTTGTATATCTATTAATGAAAGGTCATTTTTGTGCAATTTTAGAACTCTTGATCAACTGGGTTTTCTTTTTTCTGTTAGTGCTGTAACATTGTCTATTAGTCACTGTGATTTTAAAAAGTATATACTTAGAAGGTAAGTTTATAGAAAATCTAATTAGAAAGACTCCTCCTTTCGCAGAAAGCGTAGATAAAGGGTTTTGTGAACATTGTTACCAAACCTCCCTTTCGAGGTAAAAAATGAGCTTCACTTTATGTTCTTCTTCTGAAATCACATATCCCAATGTAGAGGGTTTGAAGAATGCAAAGGCAAATCTAGTGGCATCTAAATCTTTCATAAGGGCTGGTGGTTACATCAAAAAGCATTATGTTCAAGCATCGTATCCAGATGCTAGAAAAGTGGTAAAAATCTAGCCATCTAGTTCCTGGCCATTTAGAAGGATCATTCATGGGAAAGAAATGGAAAGAGGAGCCTAGAAAGAAGCTGGAATTTGTGAGGACATTATTGATTGAACAACTATGATAGCTACACATACAATTATTTACCAAGAGCTAAGTGTCATTAATGGCTGTAAGTTCTCTCTCTATATCTCCTTCCTGCTTGTGCGTGTCTTTGTGTGTGCAATATATTTATAGCAAATACTTACAGTAATTTCGTATTTAATTCTGTTGCATAGATTGGGTTTCATTTGTGGTAACTTTAACCTGAAGAACATTGGCATTTAGACTATCCAATTCTGTAGTAAATAACTAAATATCTTGCTGTTTGACAACAAGAAACATATAGAGTTCTCCTAATGAACCCTAGTGGGGTACACAGAAAAGTCTTTGATAGATGTTTGTGGCATATTCTGATCCTTTTAGTCTCTGTGTTGAGATTTCAAAATTTTGCTTCCATGCACAGAAACAAATGGGTGGTTCTGGCTTGTTATGGTCCGGAAATGTTTTTGGATGTTTTGATGTATTTAAGTTACCCCTCATCTGAATTCTTTTTGTTCCTCTGTTTTACTAGGGTAAATGATTACACCTATAACCAGAACGATATTCTATATTGTTTTCTTCATTCTGCATGATGGAATAAATTCTTGTTACTGAAGAAGTACTAAATGTTAACTTTGGTGGAAGCTGTCTTTGACATCTCTCCTTATGGTCGTAATTGTGTCAGTGGCCCCCTGTAGTTGTGCGAAATGATGAGTGGACATGGAAAGACATCTTCCATTTCTTGTATGAGGAGGGTGCATTTGATAATATTGTTATATCACCTGGACCTGGTTCTCCAACATGCCCAGAAGATATAGGTGAGACTGTTTGAAGTAGAAGTTAATTTTTATTTATGGACTTTTTGGCAATGTAGCAGACTGAAAGAATAGAGAAGCACAGTTCTCAAGTTATTAAGACATATAGTGGACTTTAAAATTATGAGGATAGGAGATTTGGATTTTAGCCATATAATTGGAAGGGGTGACAAGTGTAAATTGCAATATGCTTCTTCAATTTGGGACTTCTCACCTTAATCCTATACCATATGAAGGAATATAATGCAGTCAAATAGTTTTTTAGTTATATGAACATAACTGATATTATCTCCCCAAACCAAAAGAATAACATTGAAGAATGCCATGCATTTGGAATTCTCAAATTTTTTAGAATTAACACTTTATAACCATGCCTTATTAACCACTTTGAAATTGGCAGGAGTGTGTCTTCAGCTGCTGCTAGAGTGCTGGGATATCCCTATTTTGGGTGTTTGCCTTGGGCATCAGGTATTTCTTTTCCTTTCCATACATTTTAAATGTACGTACTACCTTTTTCAATGAATAAACTTTTTTATCACTTCTTCATAATATGCAGTTATGCTTGAATTTGTCTATACATGCCTTCATTTCAATTCAGTTCAATTCAATCTTGATGGCCTTCAGTTAGAGTTGTATTCTTTGTTCCGATGCATGATTCTGTTTCATTATTCAATCTATCATTTGAGATTTTCTGTGCTGGATTTGAGTGTTTACCCAGAAGGCTAAAAGTGCAGTTTTAGTCAACATGTTATTTTATGTTAAAAACTTCTGTGAAGGTTCCATGTTATCTATAAGTTCTTGGTGTTCTGAGACTCTGAGTTCTGACCAATATACTCTCTTTTAATAGTGCCTGTTTCTCCATATTGATGAAATTTGATTTGGCAGGCTCTAGGTCATGCACATGGTGCTCAAATTATCCATGCATCTGAGCCAATCCATGGACGCCTTAGGTAATGATAGAATATGACTCCAAGGTTTTCTTGTTTTCTTGATGCTTATTGATCAATTGATCTGAATCTTATATAATGGAAAGATCTCTATGAGAATAAAATGATGGATGTCCATTTTGGAGAAAATTTGCTTCATAACGTGTTTTGATAATTTTCACTTCTATAATTAGTTGTGACTTTGGTAGTGTTATTTATACACATGCACACAAACATGTTTTCTTCCCTCCAAGTATGAGGGAAAACCTTTTCTTTTCAAATTATTAAGTTGTTTTCCTTGGCACTTATTTGTTCCTTGTTCTGTATAGTGAAATCGAGCATAATGGCTGCAAGCTATTTGCTAATATTCCGTCTGGCAGAAATTCAGGATTCAAGGTCAGCCTTCTCTTATATTTGAAAGAGCTTGAATTTGAAAATAATGGTCTCCATAATTCCATTGAAGTTCCATTGCATGCTGCTGTTGAGCTTTGTGTTGTTGTTGGAGCACTGTAGTGCTTTCGCTGTTGTCATATTAATCAGTTGCTATGAGGCAGTGGCATATAATCTAGAATTTCTAAATTTTTTGGGTAATCATTGTGTCTTTTAATTCATTACAATGTGAGATGCTATACAATGAATTAGGCACGACCAGCATGTGAAATAGTAGCTAGAATGATAACTTATCTCTCAATGAAAATTGCTTGAAAGCCCTGAATAAGATGCACGCCTGTTATGAATGTTAACTAGTATGTATATAGTTTATATTCTTGCTAGTTATTGCTTGGTATGAATGATAAGTGAGGGATAACAAAATTCATACTCCTGCAAAATTATCATCTTTTAATTTCTATACAACTGAAGGCTGCATCTTTTTCAGAATGCTGTAGACTTCTAGCTGATATGAACCTAAAGAACAATTGTGTCATTTCTAAGCCCTGTTGGTTGTTCTTCTTTTCAGGTTGTTCGATATCATTCACTTGTTATAGATACAAAATCTTTCCCCAAAGAGCTCATACCAATAGCTTGGACGTCTTCTGATGACACACATTCTTTTCTTGAGACCCAGAAGTTTGATGTCTTCCCAGATGCTTATGTGAGAGAGAGACAGCAAGCAAACTTTGGATCAATTTTATTACAACTGAAAAATGGAAGCTATTGGCCTTCCAGCAATGCTAATAGAACAAAAAGCAGAAAAGTTGTCATGGGCATCAGGCATGCTACTTGGCCTCATTATGGTGTTCAGGTCTTCTCCAAGATTGACTTGTTCTAAACTGTCATTTCCTTTTTCTCTCTATCTCTAATTCTTCTGCCATTCTCTTGACTTTCATAATTTTACTTCAGTTTCATCCGGAAAGTGTTGCAACAACTTATGGGAGACAGATATTCAAGAACTTCAGAGAAATAACTAAGGATTATTGGTTACGAATGAGTTCGTCATTCAGCAGTGACAGAAATATTCATTATGCTGGTAAAACGGAATTCCTTTTAGAAATGTAATTTTGCTATTCTTGTGTTGCGAACTTGCTTTCTGCCCAACCTCACCCCTCTTTTTCTTGTGATACATGCTGGTACAGACAATAGTCTATTTTGGCTGTTCATACTCTTTGGAGATGGTCATATTATATATTATAATTTGGATAATAGTCTGTGGAATATTAAAGATGATTTTCCTATGGGGAATATGGTGTTTTAACATATCTGAAAAAGATATATACCAGCCTCTTACTTTTGGTCTGATAGAATGGACTGAGGTACCTGCTTTCGATGCTGCTTTTCATCTTCTGCTGTGCCTTTGGATTTGCATATGCTTCTCTGAGCAGTAAACTTGTTTTAGCGTCCACGCAGGTACCCCATGCTAGTAGACTGTTTGGAACAGTTTCTACAGGTGGGCAATCAGCAAAAAATCCTGATGTTCGATTTAGTGGAGAAGCTTGTAGCGGTGGACCAGTGATCCATGATGCAGACAAGAGAAGTTTAGGCTTTCTTGATATGGTAAATATTTTGCCCCAAAACATGGGTGCTAAATTTCTAAAGTTGAAGTGGAGGAAGTTTGATCACTTGGCAAGTGAAGTTGGTGGAGCAAGAAACATATTTTCTGAACTATTTGGGAGAAATAAGGCTGAAACCACTTTTTGGTTGGACAGTTCATCAACAGAGAAGGTTAGTTTATCATTAGTGAAATTTCTTGCAAACAAAACATTGCAATTTTCAATCATTTATTCATTTTTTTCCTTTCTGTTAGTTATTTAAGCACTGCAATTTATCTAGGGTTCTATTTGTAGTGAATTTATTTGACAGGAGTTGTAGTCCAATACATATATGTGTGAGATACACACACACACACATATACATTTGTATGAATGAGCAAGTTGTGGAACTCATTGTTAGCACACATCCACAAATCAAAACTAAGTTTTGCTGTAAATATTATAATTAACATTTAAAATAACATTTATGATTTACTGTTGACATTCAGACTGAATTAAAGTTTTTGACTAGGTGTCATTCTCGCCTGTAATTGAACTATTGGTGGGCATAAAAGAATATATACAATATATTCTTTTGCACAATCTTCTCATGATGAAGTCATGGATACTTTTTGTTCATAATTTAATCAAAATTTCAGAGAGAATGCATTATTAGTTGTTGGATCTAAATTTCAATTATTCGATTTGCAGATGAAAACGGCTTTTAGTAGTCTCTTTAGAGCCAAGTAGCCTGAAGCAAATGGTCTATGTTTTAATTTTGGCTTGACAATATATAGATGTAATATTTTCATCTAAAATAAGTAATTTGACTGACAAGCTTCATAATTTGTTTGTTAATGGTTTTTATATAGTGTTCTTGGCACAGCCCTCTTACACATTTAAGATTGATTATCCTCTTTCTGCTATCTTAATTTTTTTCTTTGTCATTCAGGGAAGAGCACGGTTTTCATTCATGGGGGGTAAAGGTGGATCTCTTTGGAAGCAATTAACTTTCAGATTGTCTGACAAAAGGTTTGGATAGAATCTATTTCTGTCATCATTGATTTGATGTAGTCAAAATTTCATTGTCTTCATAATTTTTGAGGTTCCAAAATTTATTGGTTTTTCTTTGAGCTTTTACTATGCCCTTGTTGCATGATTGTTCGCTCAATGATCATTTTTGTAGCGGAGAATGACTTATAAATTTTCATTAATTATTTAATATCATATATGGTAATTAAACAAAAGTACATTCCTTTTGTAGTGATGTGGCTTCTAAACGAGGAGGTCATTTATTGATTGAAGATGCTGAAGGCTATACCACCAGCACATTTTTGGAAGAAGGTTTTTTTGAATATTTGAACAAGGTATTTATCTATTTTCATGGGTGTGTATCCTTCATTCATGGTCAGCACATCAGAGAGCTCTAATCAAAGTTATGAGTATGTAAATTGAAAATTGAAAATACTATCCTGGTTATTTATAAATCTATGTTATTTATAAATCTAAGTAGTAAATAGAACAAGATTTCCTTCCATTCTTTGTTGAATTTGAGAAAAGTTATTAAACTACTAAACAGAAAACTATCAAAGTTACTTTTGTTTGCTGAGGTAAAATTTAGTTTGCTCACCTCATGCTAAGGGAGTAGTGCTCTTAGAAGTATATCATTAACCTGTGCAAAGACTGGAAATGATTCCCTAAAATGCAGCTGACTAATCCTTATCAGGTACTCATAACTAACTCTCTCTTGCCAGAAATTCTCCTTTGAAGAAACAAAAGTTGAAACTCAAAAGACTATTAGGATCCCAAAATTAAGTGAATATAATCAGTTTAGTTTTTATCATGTATTGTTCTTTATTTTGATAAGGCTTGACCTGATGTCCTCCTAAAATCCTGTGATTCCAATTCAAATCTACTGAAGAATGAAAAACTTGGGAATATTTCTCTGCTGCTGATGATTAGTAGCAAGCCTGTAGGGATTATTTTCTTATATAAGATCGTGGTTTATATTCCACCCTGAAAAGATTGTATAGGCTTCTGTATAGCAAAACCCAAAATTACGTTCTTATCAAGAGGTTAAAGTATTGATATATTTAAAATTTCACTTCTACCCTTCTACTGATTTATGTTTAGGTAATTCTTGATATGAATTGCAAAATATATGAGGAGTTAAGTAGATTTTTGAGAGCTCTTAATCTGCACAAAAAGTCTAATATGACAGCCTCTGTGGGAATGTTATTCATGGAATTAAAAGACCTTAATCAAATTAAATAAATAAACAAAATCTCTGAAATTAATCCATTATATTTTGGTTTAGTTATTTGTATGCTGCAAGTGTATATGATATCTATCCAGATGATTGTATACACTTGTTTATGAAAAATAAAAATCTTCTGATCCAAGCTTATGATAGTAATATGTTGCTTGTGTATCTTCTGATCATTCTGACATTTGTATTTGTTTTTCATTCTAATTTATATGATTAAACGGTTAAGTTTAGGTAATTCTCATTGCTAGATTCATGTAACAGGAGCTTCTGTCACTCTGTAGTGAGGAAAAAGATTATGAAGGACTGCCATTTGACTTCTATGGTGGATTTGTTGGTTACATTGGGTATGTAGTTTGTACAAATGTTAACTTTTTTCGGTCATTAACCCTTTTCCCCTCCAAAACAACCCCAATCCCCCTTCCGCTCACCCCCACCCCCTCCAAAAAAAAAAAAAGAGAAGGAAGGGATGTTCCTTGAGCTTGACAGGCACAATCGTATTTTACCTCTAGCTGTGACTTTATTGGCCCTCCCCCTACTTATTGTATGTCTACTTTCTTATTCCAACACACCCAACTGGTGCTGCTGGGCTCTGACAGTCCCTTGAGTATATCTGAAAGTTTGTGTTACATGCTGTGATCTGAAATTTTATCACTTTACATGAATTTGCTCTCCCAAAGTGATTTTTTTTCTGAAATGCAGGTATAATCTTAAAGTAGAATGTGGTGCAGCATCTAGTGGTCACAAATCCACAACTCCAGATGCTTGCTTTTTCTTTGCAGATAACCTTGTAGTTATTGATCATCATTCTGATGATGTTTACATATTGTCCTTGCATGAAGGAAATACAACTAAGACATGGTTGGATGATACCGAACAGAAGCTTGTCAGCTTGAAAGCTTCTGCCACAAGAAAGTCAGATGAGCAGAGTTTGCAAAATGGGACAAATTCTCCACATAAAGCTGGCTTTCATTCTGAGAAATCCAGAGAGCAATACATGAGAGATGTTGAGAAATGTCTGAAGTACATTAAAGATGGAGAAAGCTATGAGCTCTGCCTAACAACTCAGATTAGAAAATGTGTTGGGAAAGTAGATCCTTTCAGACTTTATCTTCATCTTAGAGAGAAAAATCCAGCACCCTATGCTGCATGGCTAAATTTTTCGAAGGAAAATTTATGTATATGCTCTTCTTCTCCTGAGAGGTTCTTACGACTGGATAGAAATGGTATACTAGAAGCAAAGCCAATTAAGGGACCATTGCTCGTGGTGCAACACTAGAGGAAGATGAACGGCTCAAGTTACAACTGCAGTGCAGGTGATTCAATCTATTCTAGCAACAGTAAAGTTATTGTTGCTTTGGCCCGTTTTGCTCTAGTATTTTTTAGTTGAAAATTTGATGTTTTAATTACTTATTGTCTAGTCAAATGAAAAAGGAATACATGGTCAAGAAGATGGTATGCTTACAATGATTTCTCTATAGAAGGCATCAGACTTGTGGGCTAGCATCTAAAACCTGTTTAATGAAAAATTATATGACGACCTCTTTGACCAGACACTACACTTGCTTATCCTTGTGTTACTTCTGTTCTATTGTTCATAGAGAAACAGCAAGTGAATACTGTGAAAACTTCCTGCAATGGCCCACTCATTGCCCATGTTGTTTAGGTGATTGCAGATTGTAGAAATGCTGGACCCTATGCAATAAGTGATTTTCTCTGATGCATTTCTGTTTGAAGGAAATCCCGAGCACTGGACAGTAACTTTAGAATTTAAGTTTAGAGAAGAAAATTTAAGAAATATATTACCTAAATTACTGGCTTGACAAATCATGAAAGCAGAAGTGATCTATTAGTATTTATGGGTCTCAGCACAGGTGCATTTGTTTATGACTTTTGTTAAAAATCACCTGCAGCTGGTGTTATGTGCTGGTTTCACTGGATTTCAGACCTGTTAAACTATAATTGAAGCATGATGCATTTAGAGCGAGAATTTTTGTTCATGTCTTACCGTACCTCTTCTGAAATTAAGTAATTAACTCTTTCTTTATCTCTCTTTAAACAGTGAAAAGGATCAGGCTGAAAATTTAATGATTGTTGATCTTCTAAGGAATGACCTTGGTCGTGTCTGTGAACCTGGCACTGTTCATGTGCCTCGTCTCATGGAGGTGGAGTCTTATGCCACTGTTCACACTATGGTGAGTACAATTAGGGGGAAGAAGCAGTCAAATGTTAGTGCTGTTGATTGTGTGAGGGCAGCATTTCCTGGTGGTTCAATGACGGGGGCTCCAAAGTTGAGATCAATGGAAATTTTAGATTCTATTGAGAGCTGTTCCCGAGGTATATACTCTGGCTCCATTGGATTTTTCTCCTATAATCAGACATTTGATCTCAATATTGTGATAAGAACAGTTGTCATACATGAAAATGAAGCATCAATAGGGGCAGGAGGGGCGATCATTGCCCTATCAGATCCTGAAAAAGAGTACGAGGAAATGCTTTTGAAAACACGAGCTCCAGCCAATGCTCTGATGGAATTTCAATGAAAACAATTCTTTGACGTAGTTTTTGCATGTTTCCTTAGGTTTTGAATATTGTAACAAGAGTATACGCCAGACTGCAGTGAACTGCAGCTAAAGAAATCCAACATTTATTTCTGCCAAATCCAACAGAAGCTATTGTTTCAAATAAAGATGTTCTTAACTTCGTTGTACTAAATAATTTGATGGCAATAGAAATTTATACGAATTGGGGAATGTTGTTTCCTTTTTATTCATCGTAACCCAGTGTCTGTTGTTTCGCTTCTGTCTCAGATTGTCGGTTTAAGGGATCTATTTTCCTAGATTTTCTTTTATTTTGCCAACTTTGTACCTCCAATAAAATTTTGCCACCTAGTAGAGGGGCAGTGTACATCTCACTCATGTTCCTAGTTGATTTCTTTCTCTACCCGTTGTTCATTTTACAGTAATTTTTTTATATATACTAATTTGGTCAAGATATCCTCAGACTTTGCGTTGACCTAATTTAGTTATCTACCGTGTTTGATAATTAATTTTCACATCACTTTTTGCAATTTTCTGTAACAAAAAATAGCGTGAGCATAATATTTATTAAAGGTATAATCGATTAAATTTAAGTTGATATAGTATTAAATTTAAATTTGAATTCGAATTTGATTTAAAATTCGAGATTCGAAATTCGATTCGAACTCGATCGAATTTTATTTTTTAACTCAAATTTAATTCGAGATAAAAATTGAGTTATTTAAGTTTATTCGATTAAATTCGATTAATATATAAAAATAAATTTGATTTTTATATTCGATAAATATTTGATTATTTGTACTTGAGCTCGAGTTTGAGATATCTTATTAATTAAAATAATATAAATATATTTAAATATAAAAGCTTAATTAAGCTCATAAACTATCAGAATCGGGTATAAAAATGTTTAAACTCAATTCATTTGATAAATCAAATTATTTGAACTTGAATTTGACTCGATAAAAATCAAATCAAATTTAAATTTTATTCAAATCAAATCTAAATAGTTTATAAGTATTAATATATTATTTATACTCCTAACACTTACCTTCTATTGTCATTAGTCAGTACAGTTTATAATGAACCAAAAATTAGGATAGCTTTTGTCTTATTCATACAAGGGTTAGACTATATTTGGTAATGAAGCTAGCTAGACAGACTAATTTTGCTGGTTTAAGTTTGATGAAAAAACTTTGGATATAATATTTTAGCTTATTAGTTATTAACCATCTATTAACTCAAATTAATCAACTGTGAGATTCTTTTATGTTGGGGGTGTCGTAATAATTTTGGTGTCATTAGATGAAAGTTTTAAAAATCTCAAGACAGAGAGAATTGTTACTAATTTTTTTTATTAGATTGTAATTGGATATTTAAAAAGTTAATTTTTTTAATAAATTTTTAAAATTAGTTTAAAATTTATCAAAAAAATAATTTTAATTTTTAAAATTAAAGATAAGTTTGAAAGTATGATTATGTGTTGAAAAAGATTAGTATCCTCACAACGTTCATTTTAAAATTAATATAAATTAATCATGTGTTATCTTTTAATTTTGATAAAAAAATTTTAATTTTGATATTTAAAAATAATTTTCATAATTTTTTCTTATTGCAACAAAAAAAAATTTTTAAATCTTTTGCCTGAAAATAAATAAGAACTTTGCATTGAAAAATTCTAAAAAGTATTCTAATATTTAGTAATATTAAAAAAAACCTTTTCATTTAGAAATTTTTTAAGAATCACTGCTCGTATTTATCAAGAATTTCATCTTTGACAGTTCATATTTATTTTCAAAATCAATAAAATGATACTTATAATCTAACTCAAATAATATTTTTTATTTTTTATTAAAAAAAAACCTTGTTTCTTATCTTTTTATTAAGTCTTTTTTTATTAAAAAAAAGTAGACAAAAATTTTTATAAAAAATTACTCTAAATGTTTCAATACTTAAACGGCATTTTAGAAAAAAAATTTTACCTAAAAATTTTGAAAAAATTACTACTTGAGCTTCTTTAAGATTTCATCCTAAATAATTTCCTTTTCTTTCAAAAATGATATATATGGATAAAACATAATGTTCATGAATCAATTTTTAATATTATTGTAGTATACAAAATTTCATTTTTCTTAGTGAAAAAAAATAAACAAGAATTTTTATATTGAAAATTATTCTAAATACGTTAGTACTTTAATGATATTTTAAAAAAATTCTCACCAATGAATTTTTTAAAAATTATTACTCGAACTTCTCTAAAACCTTATCATTGGAAATTCATTTCTTTTTATTATTAACATTTCATGCTAAAAGTTACACGATAATCCAATTATCCATAAATAAATTTATTTCCTAAAAACACATATTTTTATAAATATTTTATATTTTTATTTTTAAAACTACTCAAATTAAAGAAAATAATAAATAAATAAAAATTTTTGTATTGAAAAAAGCTTCTAAATATCTTAATACTTTGGTAATTTTTAGAAAACTCTTTTCACCTAAAGAATTCTCAAGAATCGTTACTCAGACTTTTTAAAATTTCATTATCAGAATCTAGATTTAATTTTAATTTTGTTATATTTATAAATATAATTTAACAAGGATAAATTAAAATTATATTCTTTACCATTAAATGTATTTAAGAAATAATAGTAACAATATTTTTATTTTTTATTATCAACAATGTAAAATAATTAAATATTTATACCTATTAAAAAATACATTCAAAAATAAATATTTAAATTAAAATAAATTTACCTAAAAAGGTGATAGGAGGCAAGTAGCAGATAAGAGATTTTATCTTAATTTAGAGAAAAATGATATTAAGGACTATATAGGTGACAAATCTCTTCAAGAAGAGCATAATGACAATGTCAATTTTTAGTTAAATTTGTTCAATGACACAATAACTCCCAATCATATCCTGAAAAGATTAATAGAGGCTATTTCTCCTTAAAAATTAATAATTAAAACCAACACAACCTCATAAGCATCTTACCTAATTACTCGTAGTTAGCATCAATTATCCATCTCCCTTTTGCATAAAGACAACATTAATATGATATTTATTTTTTAAAGGTATTTTGACAAATAAGTTAAAGTATATTTGCTCTACATTTATCTTCCAAGTCATTCTAGTAATGCCCTTGATCACATCAAGCTCAATTCAAAGCCCTTAAACCAAGAACTTACATTTTTCTTATGAAAGTGAAAGAAAATTATGTCTATGCTTTTACCAAATCACATTTCCTTAATTATCTTTTCACCAAACTATATACGAACTGCAAAATAAATAAATGTATTATTATTATTATTATTATTATTATTATTATTATTATTATAAGGTTTTCATATATTTTAATCATATAATAGTAATGGAATTTATCTTTTTAATTAATTTCTTGATGCTTATAAACAACCACTAGTCTTTATCGACAAGAAGAATGAGTCATCATCACGGAGACAATATATATGAATATAAAATTTGTATAATATATATTTTGATTTATACAAAGGGCAACGTGATAATAGGAAAATAAGTAGGTCCAATAACCCTAACTAAAGGATATGATCCCTTTAATTATAAAAAGAAAAAGCAGATTCCAATCATAATAATAGAGCCTTTTTTTTTTATTTGAATCTTAATAAAAAGTTAGGTTTACACCAAAACAAGATAATATAAATATGATGCAAGAGAGACAAAGGAAATTAGATCAATGTATTAGACTACAAATTAAAATTATTATTTCTCATGCGAAATATAGTCATTCCTTTAATAAGGACTTAGCAACGGCTAAATGATTAAGAACTTGGCTTGCTAATGGTCCTACCAGGTCACCTACAATATTAATAAACACTTCATATTGCTTTAATTTCTTTAATTAGGTTTGGCTTGTTTTATTTATTTTCCATCAGTATTAAATTTTGCTCCTTATCATTTTCCTTCCCTAATGCATTGGTTAGAAAATGTTTTCTATAATCACAAAGGTCCAATTTAGGACATATGTATATCTTTCTCTACATGATTTTTAGAATAATTATATCCTTTTTAGTCTCCTTTTCACATCTTAATGTAAGAATAATTGAAATAAATAAATAAATAAATAAATTTGGGTCTCTTCAATTTTTTTGGCAAATGCATTCCAACCATTATTCCCTACATTAATCAAAAGTGGAAGAAAAGTGATGATTAAGGGCTGAACTAGACATACAAAACATGTTTACAACCATTCAATCTTGTGAAAAGAAGGGGGTTAAAGCAAAGGTGAATTTTGGTGAAAAATATTTAAGTTGGAAAAAGTAGGTGGTTTCTCTATATCCAGGGTTCATGAATGATTTACACAAGTTGCAAACAGTTGAATGACTAACCAAATCCACTTTATTAGATTTTTCCCCCTTTCGTTTCCACATTTTGTAATCATTTTGTTAGAATATTTGCTGCAATGAAGATGATCAAAATTTTGGTTGTTCTTCAATCAATTTTTAAGCAAGCCTGTTTGAGTGGAGTAATTTGTCTGATTAAAAGCTTTGAGTGTGTATGTTTTTAATATGGTTGGTAAGGGGATAAGAGATTTTTCCCAACCATTAGAAAAACTTAATAAAAATTGGGTATTCAATTCTGGTGAAATTTATAGCTGGAATGAAATTGTTATCATTTAAAAAAAAAATTGTAATTTATAATAATCTATATATTAAAGTTGTCCCCAAATCTCAATTTTTTGCTAAATCAAAATTTTCACTATTCATTTAAGTGCTAAATCATCAACCACATCAGCTTAGTTCATTGCCACATAAGTATAATTAAATACCAATTGAATTGCCAACAAGCACTTATATCATCTCTTAAAAAAAAACCTATTTTTTCATTTTAAACCTGTGCTGAAAATTCTATCATATCAGCCTACCAATTCCAAGAAATGTCAGACACTCACTTTAGTCGGAAAAACAAGTTTTAGTGTTTTCATTACCCAATAAAACATAGGATCAAGATTAGACTAAATGAATAAGCAAAACAATACAAAAAAGTAAATCCACTCAAATAGAAAAAATACTTAAAAATCAAGTAAACAAGACCAAAAAAAATGGCACAAAAAGGGGAGAAAAAGGATTTTCTCTCTCATAGGGTTTACGTTTAAAATTTTCTTTGGGGATTTTAAGGATTCTGAATAGTGAAAATCAAGAAAGAGGATCGAGGAAGTCATGGTGAAAGTTTGGTGGCCAACAACAGCAACAATGGCCCTAAATTTGAAATTTTTGGTTCGGGTTTAAAGCTAGATTCATGAATGTTTAGGGCTTTGTAAAAATCTAATTCTATAGAAACAAAAAGGATGTTAAAAGAAAGATTAGAGTGAATTTGGAAGGTTTTCTGATATTGATAATCAACAAGAGATGACAGAAGACACGATGTTCTAGCATTAAAAACTGGGTTCGAAAAATTTAGAGAGACAAAGTCTGAGCAGAAGTATGGGGGAAGAAAGATGAAAATAAAACCACGTAATCAGGTATTTACGAAGGACAAGAAAATAAAGCTCCGTTTGTTTCAAAAAAATAATTTTTTAAAAATAATTTTTATATTTTTAAATATTTATTTAATAAAAAATTTGTTGATCAACAAAAAATAATTTATTGGTTAATGAAAAATGAAGTTATTTATTTTAAATTATCTTATAAATTTGAAAAAAAACAAATATTTTTTGAAAAAAAATTATTTATAAGTAGAATTATTTGTCAATACTTTTAAAAATAATTTTACTTATAAATAATATTATATTAATAAATATTATTATAAATAAATATTAGAATAATATATTAATATTAATAAATAATATTATGTTAATAATCATATATTAATAAATAATATTATGTTAATAAATCATATATTAATAAATAATATTATAATATATTAATAAATAATATACTATTAATCTAATATATTAATAAATATTATTAATAAATAATATAAAGAATAATAAATAGTTTTATTTTAAGTATTTTTATATTAACATAATATTTTAATAATAAATATAATTATTAAAATATAATTATTTTTTAATATTAATAATTTTAATAATAAATATTTCAATATATTTTAATAATAAATAATTTTTAATATTTTAATAATTATATTAATATTATTTAAATATATATATATTTTCCAAAAAAAAATCAAATAACGAAAAACATTAACCAAACAACAAAAAATCTATTTCAATTCAAAAAATATAAATATTTTTCAAAAATTATTTTTTAAAAAAACATACAGAGCTTAAATTAAAAAAAAAAAAACCAAAAACAATAAAAGAAAGAAAAAGAGGCCCATCCAAATGCATTCAGGCCCAACTTAATTGTCTCGCATTCATTAAATTGTATTAAACCCAATTGTAATTACGAAACTTAACCAATTTTTATTTTTTTTTATTTTGTCTATTTAGTGTTTATTTTTCACGAATTGAAATTATGGAATTGTTTTAAAAATAAATATAAAAAATTTTAAAATTAAATTATAAATTAAATAATTTTTTTAAATTAGAGAATAATAAAAATTAATTCAATGTATGTTAAGTTATGAAATAAACATAAATATTTAAAAAATTAATTAAATGTATATCTAATTATCTATTTTACTTGCAAACATGTTTTATAATATATTTTTATGAATAATAGTTTTAATATATTTCATTTTTATAATTATTAAATATATGATTATATTAATATTAGTATATATTAAGATATATCTACTATTATTTACATATTTACTTTTCCAAAAATATTTACAAAAACTAAATATTTTGAAAAATAAATATTAGTGTATATTAAGATATATAACAACTAGATATTTCCAAAATATATAAGCAAATAACAAAATCAGTAGATTAAATTAATTATCTTCGATTAATTGTTATTACTATTATTTACAATACTCTTTAAATAAATGTGAGGTTATTTTTTTATTGTTGGAAAGTTAAACAAATTAAAATACGATTACTTAAACAATATGATTACTTGAAAAATAATGGATATATCTACGGACATATCAACTATAATGTACATTTTTTATTGATTGAGTTTGTTATGGTATGCTTATCATCAGTCTTAATATTTTAAAAACGATTCTTTATAGCAACCTGGCACGTAGAATAAATTAAGATATCTTGAATTTTTCAATTTTCATTTTCTCTGATTGTCTTGCGGAAATGATTTTTATTCTCTAACTACTTAACACATAAAATTTAAATATTTTACTATTGATTTTGAACATACCTTACAAAACTCACTTAAAATATATTATAGGTGTTTTATATGTTATCTCATCATCATCATCAACAAAAATCTATCTTGATTTAAACATTCTAGAGACTAATCAACTAAATCAGGCATGTATCATTATTATATTCAATGTTTGCTACTCAAACTTATAATATATATATATATATATGTATTTACAAGTATTTAATGATTTTTTTTATAATGATATGGTCTCATGAAATTATGAATAGTAAACCTTTTTTATGTATTGGTTTTAATGATTCATTTTTAATAAACTTTTAACTAAAGATGATTATTAAAAAAATGAAATAGTTTTATAAATTAAAAATATCGCTTGCTTTGCAGTGATCAATCATGCCTTTATTGGAGCGCGGATCTTCCTCTAGTTTGTATAAAAGAGAGAGGTACAGTATAAGCCTCCATGATGCCATTTTTGACGCCATGCCAGTTAGGACATCAACCACCCCTCTTTAGAACCATCGAATAGGGCATAAACTTTTAACTTTTATTTCCAACAACATCCAGTCCCCTTAGCTTTATCAATTTTCAATCTCCATTCTAATGTTACATTTAAAGAATTTTTTTCTTTTTAATTTTTTATAATAAAATCAATATATTCTCAAATTTTGTTTAGACTTATTTTTTTTTAAGATTTAAAAAAAACACTTTTTTTATATTAACTCGAAACATTCATAATTTTATTGTTCAAATATTTTTCATGATAATCAAATTTTAATTGATAAAAAAATATTTTCTAAATCAATTAGACTAACCTAGGTGGATTATCTTTCTTCTTAACATGTGCCTTTTCTTCTAGTCCTACCATGTTTTTAAAAAGATTTTCAATTTAAGACCTAAATATTGATGTTAGAATGAGTGAATAAAATAATGAAATTAAGGAAAAAAGAAAGAAAAAGTTTGTTGCTTTTTGAAGAAAAAGTTTGTTGCTTTTTGAAGATGCAAAGGGCCAAGCGATCTTATTTGGCGACCAAGTAAGTGCAATGTTGACCATTCAAGAAAAAAAAAAAGCCATTAGAAATGGCTTTTTCCTCTTTGGTATAGGCAGCAATTAAATATTTTCATCTTTTTTCCCTTTACTCTCGTTTTAAAACCCTTTCTAAAAAGTTGTTACAAGTCAATTTTGAAGGTTGTGCACGCGTGCTTCTTTTTCGTTATTAAAGTAAAAAAAAAAAAAAGTGGTACGAAGAAACTCTTGCTCTTTTGGCAAACTTATGCCTATTTTTATTTTTTTTTTATCTTTTTCACGATCTAAATAAAGTAAAATTAAATTTTAAATTATTTTTATTTTAATATTTAGGACGAAATTTAGATAATTTTTTAAATCTACTTTGAGAGGCTTTTTATTAAAATAATAAATTTAAATTTAAATCTATAAACTAATAAATTAAAAGATTTAGTTACATAAATAAAATATATAAAACTTCAAATAATTTAAATATCTTTTAATACTATTTTAAAAATTCTAATAAAGTTTTCACCGTTTTAATAAAAAAGTTAATTTTTTTAATTATTAGTTACGTATTTTGCTTCTCCCGTTGCCCTCACAACCCACGTGTGCTTTTGTATTAAATTCATACATTCATCATCTAACAATAATCTATATTTTTTTAATTAATAAACTTGACTGATTGTCCAAATCCATGAAAAGTGAAAATTATAAATTTTTGTTGGAGTAAAGAGTATAATTTTTTATACTACTGTATATCTTAAGCCATTGTATAATGAAAAATAGAGTCAGATATTTTTATTTTTATCAGTTACATTTCAATAACATTTATCATAAGATATAATTAATAATTAAATTTTATACATGTAAACACAATGATAACAAATGTGTTTAAAAATAATAGATAAAAAAGGTAATCGAGGGAATCTTAATCCATGAAAGAATTTTAAACCGTAACAATAAATAGAGGTAGAACAAAAACAAGATTAATTAAGTGGGTTTTTGCTTAGTTATAACATAGGGTTTTGATTTGGCTATAATTGCAAAATCACTCAAAAACAGTTGGTTGTCATTGAAGTTATTTCATTTTCATTTTCTTAATTAGATCTTCTTTTCTTACCACCTCTCATATTTTGCATGTTTTTTTTTTTTAGTAGTCTATGTTTGAATGATAGGTGTGATTATACACCATTTTCATCAAGCAACAAATGTGCAAAGAATTGGCTTCAAATTATGAGTAACCTTTCTATTTTAAGGAACATGTAACAAAATAAAGTTGCATGTGAAATCCATAAACTCCACTCATTTACCTTAAAAAAATTTGAAAATTTACCATATCCCTTTCATTCTTATAAAAGTAGTTTATTTTTGGGAATATTCTATCAAGCTCAAGGTCAATTTTTCAAAGGTTGAGATTGAACAGAGCATACTTTACGGAACCATTCAATTGATAAATTATTAAAAATAAATCATTTAAGCTAATAATCATTTAATTTGTTGATAAAATATTTAAATGTTAATTTTAATAAAAAGAAATTATAATTTTAAATATATTTTAAAAACTCAATTAATAATGTTTTAAAGTATGAGAAAATCTACGAAAAGAAACAAAAGCATCAACTACTGCCCACCACCACTCTTTAACGATGAAAATTAGTAAAAACAAAAATTTACCAAATAACAAAGCTTCAACTTTCAAGGTACATGAATGAAATTTGTCTACATGTAGAAAGGGTCATTCCCCAGCCTCAATTTGTGGCCCATCCACCAAATCCTATAATCTCGATGAAGATACTCTAAAATCCCTTCTCCACCACAACAATTTCTATGCAATAAAATTAACAGTAGAAATAAAAAAGAAAAAAAAAAAAAAAAACACAAAGGCCAGGTAAAGAACTTTGGCTTATATTTCTGGGTTTTTTTTTTTTCATGACTACACAAGACAGTATGCCACCCGAGTCATCAAGTTTCTTGAGACAGAATTGATAGAAAAAGGTAGAAAAAAAAAAGAAAAAAAAAACAATTAGGTTTTTGGGAGGAAAAGAAAACGTGAGAAAGGAAAGGAAATGTAGGGAATATAGGAAGAAATGTGTAAACAGTTTTCCCACCTTATACTTTCCTTTTTTTTTTAGAAAAATAAAAAGGTTCACTCTTGATTCTCGTTATGAGCTCTGAAAAGCATAAGAACTGTTGTTGCGTTTGTTGTTTTGGTTCCTTGCCATGGTAGAAAGGTGGAGTGGACAACATCATGCCTGTCCTCTAGTACGCAAAGTATCCCCGCTAATTAACATCTTGCAACCCTTTTTACAGTAGTAGATAATGTCTTCTTTTTTTTTTTTCACTCAATTCCCTGCACTCTCTCTTCCTTGCTCATCTTTAATGCAGCTATGTTATTTTCTTCTCCTTTTTTTTTTTTGGATATCATTTTTTATCCTGCATTTAAAAAACAAAATTTACTGTTAGAAAATGTACGTTGAAACCAAGCACAAAACTCAGAAGAACTAGGCAACAAAACAAATAAGAACAAGTTTATCGAGCTTTGTTCTTTTAGAAAATTATCTCAAACATCGCTTGCCACAATACCTTTTAAAATATATTAAAAAGTAAAAAAATTTCAGAAAATAATACATTTTAATATTATAAAATTTAAAAACTCCGTTAATATTTTTATATTTTCTGTCATTAGTTAAGTTAGTGGAGAGTTCTGACCAGTTTAACTTCCTGCCGTTTTCTGTAGCATATTAAACCCCAACATCTCTAGTGTTATGCAATAAAGAGACTTGTTTACAACATTGTCCAATTAAATTCCACAATCATTGTCAAATATTATTACAATCTTTTAAACGAATGAAAGTACCACTGAAATTAATATATATATATAATCCACATGATCTTTTATAAGCTTAAGATATAAATATCAGTTGTTGCTTATCTATCCAAAAATTAAGGGCATTTAATGGAGTTGAAATTCCTCAACTTAAGCAAGAACAAGAACAATTGCTTCACTAAATTACAACCAAAAAAAAAAGGAAAGGGCAAGTTGAAGCCACGTGCATGAAATAAAAAATGGGCAACAAAGCAATGGAAGAATTAAAAAGAAACAAAAATTACATAAATGGTTTTTTTTAAGATTGATGCATTGGTTTTTTAATTTAAAAAAAGAGATTTGAATTTTATTATTTAAGTCAAAATTATGCATTAGTTATTAAATTAAATGTTTGAATATTACTTATTTTTGTGATTAAAAAAAGAAAAAGTAGGTTGGTTAAGTGTTAGCGGGCCAAAAGAAAAGCCGAAGGGGGCAAAAATATAATATGATCACAAAGAGCAACCATTTTTCCGGACTACGAACAGACCCTTTTTTATGATTTTGATTTCTAATATTGAATGACTAAATTACCCTTTAGCTCTTTCGAGTACGGTGTCGGTCGACAGACAACATTGAGACTGTCTTCCCCACATCACTGTTTCCTCTTGTTCTCCCCCTCCTTTTTATCTATTATTTTTGTTTTTTTTTTAACATTTTTTCACTCAAATTTCACGTTAGAACAATAGCAACGAATAACAACCAGTTGTTAAGTATGAGATTTTAAATCATATAAAGTTGTTAAGTATGAGATTTTAAATCATATAAAGAAAATGACAATTCAGGCCTAGAATCACATAAAAATTGAAAAACCTACTACCTTCCTGGGGTTACTTGGAAAAGTATGAATGAATTTGCTAGAAACAACTATTTGTCAACAAAAAAAAAAAGAGGTAAATTGATTTGCTAAATTAAAAAAAAAAAAAACAGAAAAAAGAAATTAAGGGTGATTTTCTTTCATCAAAAATCAATTAGGGTTAGTGGACCAAGTAAAACTCTGATGCAGGTAGCTATAAGTTGCAGGCACCCTAAATGTGTTGATTTGCTGTTAGGTGTGAAAATTGGGTTTTCATTCAATTGAAAATTACATTTCAAGGAGTTGAAAAGGTAAATTTGGATCTGGTTTACTGGGTTAAATGGTCACTCTTTGTATTATGACATTTATTAAAGAAAAAAAAAAAAGGAAGGAGAAGAAATATATGTTTGACAAAATCATCAAAACTCTATAAATCTTTTCACAGCTTTATAACATTAAAAAGTCAGCATCTGCCTTACAAAATATAATTTAGATGTCCCCTTTTTAATCATTTCCATTAATGCAGGGTCCACTAAGATGCTTTCTTTGAACAAAACATTAAAAAAATAAATGAAAATTGAAAAAAAATAATAGTAGAATAGAAAGGAATTTTACCCTTTTTTTTTTTTTTTTGGTTTCTGCCATTAGGTTAGCTGCAGATTTTATTGAGAGTATGCTTGTTGGGTCTTTAGTGTTGCTTGCTTGAAAGCAACAGTGGGAGCAATTCTACAACTCCTCCTCTGATGTTCTAGAACAAGTTCTCCAGCAAACCAATCTAACTTCTCGGAATTGCTTTGGTCTCCAATCCTTTTACCTCCAAACAGGATGGATTCAACATTTTTCTGCTTCAGCATTTCCTCAGCTATTCCTATCAGCATCTTTACATTACTGGGGCTGGGGTCTGTGTCTACATCTGGGCCACACCGCCCTAAACTGGATCCATTTGCCTGTCACACCAAAATTGATTGGAAAAGAGAGAGAGAGAGAGAGAGAGAGAGAGAGAGAAAAGGCAACAATGGTGATTCCATGATTCAATATTTTAAAAGACTGATGGCAAAAGAAAACAGGAGCTGTTCATCCACCAAACATAGCAAATTAATCAATAGCTCCCAGAAATCATGGTCCTGTAGTGTTTTTTTTTAGCTTTTCAAACAAACAATTAAGGTTGTACTGAAACAAATTAATACCAAAAGCCTGTTTCCAATTAACTGTCAATGAAACTGACCAAAAGGACAGGGAAAACAAGGGACCAAATTATTATGGAGTCCATTTTTTCCTTCATTTCATTAGTCACTTGGCCAAACCCCTTTTAGTGGTTCATAAAAATGGGACCTTACCTTATGAATTCTACTTTCATTACCCAACCGAGGACTATCATATAAAGCTAGAGTAAATGAATACAAGGCAAACCGCAAAAAAAATTTTGACCACTAAATTTTTTAGATTCAATAATAGGTGCATGTATTTCAGGCTCAAAGAGTGGATTTGAATTTCCTTTCTCCCAAAATCAAAAAAAATTTCTTATTACTCCACTGGGTGAAAATGTCTACTTTCATTTGACAAATTGAGAGGACAGGCCCCAATTCAAACTAGAAGAACCTTCCTCCTCCCCACTTTTTTTTTCTTTCAATTCGATTGTAGTGTAGATGCTCAAGAATGGCAATATTAGAGGCCGGCCCTGGCATATTAAACAGTACAGAAAGTATTATCATAATCAGCCTAATAATAAAAGCTAAGCTAAATAGAAGGCAAGTTTACAGGGACATGAATCATGAATGGCAATTTCTGCGCTCTCATTGATGTCCCACACTCTTAACCAAAGCTTTGCTCCAAATAAACAAGGCAAGATATCCCCCACAGCATCAAATGAAAGTTTTTCAAAAGTATTAGACATTTCCATATAATTCAAGAACTTGGAGAAATGAACCAAAACCCAACTAAACAAAAATTTCTCCATGAATTTGAATTATGTGACAGAGAAAAGAAAACTGTAAGAATTCTCTTTGACCAAGAGAATTTCTATTTGTAAAGCAAAATTTGAAAGCTTAATTTCTTAGACAATTCAACAGGTTTAGGTCCTCAGTTCAAAGAATAATTGACAATTTTGACCAAAAAAAAAAGAACTTTAAACAGAGTTTCAGCTAGCAATTTGACTTTAGTTTAACTAAAACAACCAGGCCACCAATTGATCTTGGATTGAGCCAATAAAAAACCCCTTGTTTTAGGAGTTTGCCTAAGGAAAACCTGCCCCAAAACCCCAAAATCACCTGGCTTATAAATTAGGCTGACGTTGAAAAGCTAGTGCTTTATGCCCTCAAGCATTCCAGGCTAGTGATTATGACCTCAACCATAAACTACTAAAACGGTAAAAAAGAAAAGTATGGAATCAATGACCCCATTTTCCGAGGTCAAAAACAAACTTTACCAACATTTGAACCCTTATTCAAGAATTCCAATGTGCAAAAACCAAGATCCTTAACTCCAACCAGCCTGGCTTCCATTGTCCCTTAGCATTGGCAATGACAAAAACCTCATCAAAATCATCACAAAAACAGAATTTGCTAAAGACAATCACAAATGTTTCCACTGTCTAGTCTAATCAAAAAAAATGTCATACCTCATAAACAAATGTTATAGGCCATGGTAACAAAATAAAAATTTGTCCTTGAAATATACCTGAATTCTTACATAATTAGATGTTTCTGCATTGTCCAAATGCCGAGGCTACCAGCTTGGTCCCACCGAGTCAGCCGTAACCGTCACTGGATATTCGAGCCCATTGGTTTAGCCCAATCCTTGACCCTCCAATTCTTTGACTCCGCTCATATTCATAGCTGACTTCAAGTAGGCTGACGCCGTCCCCCAAGACAGCACCAAGCAAATCCTCACTCCTCTAACAAAAGGAAACTCCTGTTTTATTTCATGCAACACGTGCGTATTGCTGCAGCCGTTGGATTGCTCATGGCCAACCCACCATCAACTGCCACACACCTGGTTAGACCATCGACGGACTGCATCAAAACCGGTTCGAATAAGCCGGGTTCAGACGACGTGGCCCGACAAACTTCCCATAATGGAAAATCAAAACTCTCCGTCTCCAAAGCATCCGCCCTGGAAAACAAAAACGGTGCTGTGCTAGAAAGATCATAACAAGGAATCAAAACGGGTTTTAGCGTATCTTTCAACGTCAAACTCCTTCCATCCGCCGCGAACGCCTCCTTCATCGCCTTCTCTAAACCGGTTGATCTGGATCCGGTCGAACCGTTTTTCATAATCTTTTTCAAAATACCGCCGTTTTTACCCGGACTGGACCGGTATATCCGCTTCCCATTTTCTGCAAGGAACCGCCACGTCTCCTCAGCGGTAAAAATCGGCCGGTTATCATCTTTGGTGGCGAAAAGCATGGCGGTGAAGATACCACCAACACCAGAACCGGTGGCGACGTCAAAAAAATCGGCGATTCGAGCATTCGGATTACCTGACTTGGATTTCAAGGCGTGTTCAAGATAAGCCAAAGCTTTCCCACAAAGAATCCCTCTCATGCCACCGCTATCGATACTCAAAATACAGATTTTACCCCTCTGGTTCTTGATAGCTGACGGGGAATTCTCATCACCCGGTTGAATCAACGGCTCAACCTTCGGTTCAGAAGGCGGAGAGATCGGTTTCGGAATCCATAGCTTCTGATGATCATCATACCCAAACAAAAATTTACTTTCCAGAATGGAAAAGATTTCGTAACTCAACTTATCAGTGTCGATGCTCGGTTCTTGCGTCTCTGATGAAGTATTCGACGACATTATTAACTTTTTCTGTGGCGAATTAATCAAACACCAATAACCCAAAACCTAAAAAAACAAAGGAAAATCTCTTATTTTTAGGAATTCGATATTCTTTGCATACTCAAAACTGGGATTCCTTCCTTTTCGTTTGTTTACTTTTTACTAAAAGCAGTTATTGTTTTTTCTACTACCTTGCCATTCACGTCCTCTCCCACATGGAAAATCTTTCTGCCAAATGGAAATTTGATGAGTTTAGCTTCAAACAATAATACTAATAAATAATAGTGACAATATAGATGAAGATTTTTCAAAGCGTCACCTTATTTGACAAGAATGTTCAACAAACATTTATCAGCTTCAAAATGGAAAATCACTCCCCATTGCTCAATCATTATCATCATTAAAAAAAGAAAAAAGCAAAACTCTCCAAATTCTTCTTCAAATTCACGCCGCCTTTGCCTACGAGTTGCGAATTGTATTTATCCATCAATTTGTTTTTTGTTTTCTTAACTAACCATCAGAGAAATCCAAAAACCCTTAACCAAAAAAAAAAAAGGCCAAAACCCCAAAAGAAGACAAAGAAAAGAACCCAGAAACGCGAAAAGGAGAGCAAAGGCAAGAACAACAGCAGCAGTTTGCTTTCAGAGGATACCTGTTTATTTGAGCCTTTTTAATAAAACTCACCCAAAAACAACCATTTTCCTTTTTATTTATTTTATTCTTTTTTTATAAAACCGCATTTACCGTTTTAAAAATCGCCAATGCGTAACCGACGGTTATAATTGTTTGTTGGTGTTTGATCGGACGTTGGAAATTGCTTCCTTATCATTGGTTCATGCTGAACGGTCAAAATAAGTAAAAGAATAATCTCTTTTTTTTTTTGGTTTTTTTCTTATTTTTAATCTCCCGCGCTTGTCGTTAACCACGTGGGGCCAAGGCGCCACACCTGCGGCCAAAGAATGGCGGAGCACCACTAATTATGGCCAAAAATATATATCTCGTGGACAAATTTGCCCTTTGGGTAAAAATGTTGGTTCCATTTTGGATTAAAAAAACAATGTGGGTCAATTTTCGAAGGCTGTGACGGTGGAAAATAAAATTTTTTTAGGTTTTAACTGTTTTACAATGTCGTGAAAAATAGTGGATAGGATTATTACTACTTAGTGGGACAAGTTTGGTCAACAAAGTTGACCAAAGTTCATAAAAATTTTTGTACTATTTACTTGACCGTTTTATTGTAGTAATGATTCACATCTTGTTAAATATAGTTTTATTTATAACTTTTATTTTTATTGAACTGTACTTAACAAACAAACATATATTTTTAGTGAAAAAATTATATTTTCCTTTGCAAAAAAAAATTATATTGTTAAATAATAGTTTTATTGGTAAAGATCAGCTCTTTATTGTAGTTTATATGAATAAAAAATGATAATTAGGATAATTTCAATAATTATTCAAATTATTTCATGCAAAATTTTTATTTGTTTACTTGTTTTTATACAAAAAAAAGGCCCAAAACTTGAATATTATAAAAATTTTAGCCAATATATGGCATCTCATTTTATTACTTGAGTTAAGCTCAATTCACTTTTTTTTTAGTTGAAAATTTAGATTAGAAAGAAGTAGTTCTTCCACTTTACACTTTTAATAAGCAAGATTTTTTATGTTTTTTATGTTTTTTATTTGTTTTTGGTGTTTGGTAATGTTAGAAATTAAATTTTGGTCATTAAAATTAAAAAGTTAATAATTTATTAATTAATTACATAATTATTGATTTTATATTTTATTTTAGATTATTTTTCACGGGTATATTTAAAAAAAAAAAAAAACATATAGGGTTTGTTTTTCTATTGAATTAGTAATTTAATATAACTTACAGAAGGCTAATTGGGTATACGAAGTAATTTCAAGTGAAAGCCATAACAAAATTTAGTACGTGGAACAGTGTAGAACTTTTGGGTTCTTCGGTACGAGATGGAGTATTCGTGACGTGAAGTACTCTTCGATGCTCTAATTTTATTTAAAAAAAAAAAAAAACATTTGACATATTCAAATAATCCTTTCCTTTAATAAAGTCCAATCCATATTTTCTCAATACCTTTGAATTACTATATATATATAGGAAATATTTCCTAGTAGTATTTATTCAATATATGTTGTTTTATTTCCCTTTCAAAAAATATATATTTTATTTTATTTTTATCAAAATTTGTTATCCTTGAAACGCATTTAGCCACCTGTATATTTCATGCCTTGATTGTTCTTTCAATCGCAATTCTTTCAAAGCTATGAAAACAAATCTTGAATAAATCTATAGCACCAAATGTAGAATGGGGTTAATCTAGATAAGTGAAAGGACCTTTTATGGTTCATATTTTGCTACCAATTAAGCTCTAACTTATTTAAAATAATTGACTTTTTGTAGTATAGTGCATGTTGAATTCTCTTTTTTTTTTTTTTAAATCACTTCTAAAATAATTAAATTTGTGTAGTTTTCTTTCGTTTTGTAATTTTTTAAATTTCTCTAATTTATTTTTGAACCTCTTATCCCTTACAATTTAAAAAAAAAAAATTTATTTGTGTTAATTCTGAGGATGATAGATGTTTAATTATCAAATTTTACCTAATATTGGAAGAGTTTGCAAGCCTCTAGCTAGTTTTTGAAAGGACAAGAAGATCCATTTTGTTATTGTTTCAAACTTCAGGAAATCATTCAACTACCTTTAAAAATGAATGTTTAATTTGTATTTAACTTATAATTAAATGGTTTATGATTAGAGATGTGTACAACCGGGTGGGTCGATTTTGCACATTAAATTTTAGGCTTGAGCCCAGCCAAGTCCAAGTAAAAATATTATTATAGTTACTAAACAATTTATTTTTATTTAATTTTAATTATAAAATATATTTACAATATTAATATAAATTTTTTAATATTTTAATGATAAACATAATAATATAAAACATAAATGGGTGGACAGATATTTAGATTGAGCCTAAGCTTAACGAACACTTATATTTATACTTCACCTATTTTAAATAAGATTTTTTGCTTCTTGGTTTAATGGCCGCAGAAATCTTTAGAAAGGCATAAAAGTTTGGTTTGAAACCAAACCTCTCCCTTATAATAGGATTTTATCCTCTCTGGAAACAAAAATAAAAAAATTATTTTAAATAATAAAACATCTCATGATCAGCAAGTTTACTATGTCATCATTTAAAAAGTGGAAATTATGAAAGAATTCAGTAGTCCAAGTGGAGAAATAAAGCCAAGTTCCACATTTCTTTCAAGTGCTGTTATCCTTATCATTATATCAATGAGATGCATTTTCAATGCTAAAATGTTGTGTGGCCACTAGCCTTACTGGTCCTAAGCTTAGCACCACTAGTGATGAAGACATTTACTGAGAATGGCATCATAATCTTGACTTCTAAATTTAACAACATTTCCTTTGTTTTCCTTCAGGACATCTTTTCCAACAACATTTGAAAGATTAATAGGACTTTTGTTTCAAAGTCTGAATAATTGTTATCCTATGCACAGTTTTTTAAACTTCACAAATCGATCCATGTTTATTTATTTTAATTTCCTTAATTATTTATGACAAATTCGCAAATATATTTTTTTATATTTTAAAAACTTAATTGTTAATGCATGTAATGGAGTTTTATGATCTCATATATATATATATATATATATATGTATATGCAGGTGTTAACTTGTTATTTTCCATTGGCATTAGCTATATCAGGCTGAAACTCATTCATCTTTTAGGTATTTCATTGGTGCATACATACAGATTTCTTATTTGATGGTCAATAACTTGTTAGACAAAAAGGCAGTTTAGTCCACCATAAGGCAGGAGTCTATCAGATGAATTAGAATATAAGTGGGCATTTATCAGATCCTGTCCACGCATAAGATTGACTTTCGAACGCAATCAAAATAAAGTTCAATAAACCTTGTTGGAATATTATAGTTCACACCAACTTGCTTCCCTTTAAAACGTGACTTTATGCTTCTCTTAATGATACGTATGATTTATTCCTAAGTATCTATTTGAACTTCATTTCACACTTATTATTTGATCCTACCCATTCAACTACACTGTCAATGCCCTTTGGTTTTTTTCTTTTTTTTAGGATGAATTTTCTGTTCTCGTGAAAGAGTTGGAGTGGTATTAACTGGTAGGGTTTTCTAGTTGCAATTGAATTTAATAGTCCATGTAGGCATTTATGTTAAAGGTGGCTCCATAACTTCCTCCTGTTTCCAGAAAATATAAAAGCAGAAGTTGAGAAAAAAGTTTGTTGCATCCTCCATTCATAAACTCATTCCCCGTTTTATCTATTAGAAAAAAGTGGAAGAAATATGGATTAACAAATGCCAGGGAATGATTTGGAAACCCTTTGTAATTTATTGTTTTGCATTCATAAATATTACGAGAAACGATTTCTTGGGGCAAACTGCACACATTGAACTTTATTTCAGAACAGGAACATGATCAACAAATGCATGGCACAAATAAAATAACGACAAATGATATAATAACATAAAATCGTTTCCAAGCATGAGCTCTAAGTTTTGAGATGAAAAAAAAGAACCCTCATTGATGGTTGTGGACAATTTACCATCAGCCCTAGAGATGATCCTAGTTCCTCACGGTTGTCACATGCTTCAAAAGCATCTGTACAACATCGTGCGATATCCTGGCAGCTTCATTCTTCAAGTGATTGATCTTTGCATCTGTTTCTTGCTCAAGTCGCTTCACATTAGCCCCCGAGTCTCCACTACTCTGTATAATAATCCACAAACGTGCTTTAGTTCATATTTGAATCAAGGATATTTGAATCTCGAAGTAATTCTATCACCTAGAGTTCAATCTTGTAAAAAAGATTTCAGATACCACAGAAATGGCAAAAGAAACCAAGGAAACATGCAAATGAGCAAAGTAATAACTGTGATAATACTCGAGCACAAAAAAAAAAAAAAAAGGCATTTGACTGATAAGAATAGGAATTTGAATGAAAATGCATAAATTCCAGAGACTTACATAAATCACAATTAATGCAGTCTTTAAATAATAGCTGTGAGATATCTAAGCTCATAACTAAGATTTTCAGCACATTGCTATCATTCAAAAAGATAAAAATCAAATTTTCTTTTAAATTTACTAATTCATACCTCTGCTACCTTCTTCTGAAACTCATACTCCACTTGAGCACGATATTCAGCAATCTCTTTCTCTGCCTCTTCCTTGGCCTGTTTCAGTCTAGCCATTTTTGCTGAAAAAAGAAACAGGAGCAATTTGACATCAAGACCACCAAAAAGGCAATGACTACTACAACAACAGCAACCAAGAAAGTCAAATCAACTTCTCTTCTATGTTTAATTCACATCTTAGTATTCATGAAATGGCAGTAGCAATAACCACATAGCAAAGCATTATTGTCCTAATATTTTATTACAATGGAAGAGGAGTGATCTGATTTGGTGCTAAAAGACACAGAAGAAAGGCTGCATGTTGTTGAAAGTATTGTGACCAATTTAATTAAGTATAAATTTCCAAATTATGCTAATAACAAAAAAAAAAGTTATCCTGTAACTTCCACAATGCCTGTGTGTGTGTGTGTGTGTGTGTGTGTATGCGTGTTTACATAAGTATATTGTTTAACCAAGCCTCTATATCAAGTGAGATCAAGCGTCCAAAATATGTTCTATAATTCTCAAATATAGCTTCTAAACAAATAAAGGGAATCAACAAGAAACTGACATCTCATTATTCTTGAACTAAGTTGTATCAGTGCAACACCATAAAAACATTGCATAAATTTTTACAAGCTGAGGCATAAGAAATATAGAAAATAAGATGAGTGCTTACCGTTTCTTGCAGTATTGACGATGTGCTGAGCTTCTTGTTCGGCAGCTAGCAGCAGTTGAATTCCATTCTGGCCCCTGTTGGCTTCCATACTTGCTGAATTTTGTTACTCTGAAATTAAGTTTTTTTTTTTACAAAAAAAGTACTTTAGTAATTGTATAGATTGATATAAAAACAAGTCACACAACAAACAGAACAAAAACAATAGGAACAACAAAAGGCCAACTAAAAACTTCAGTTCAATAGCATTGAATCATGGTATGATAATATCAACTTTAGTTTGGCAGAGAATTAACACACAGCATGTAATTAAGACTAACTCAAGAACAACATATTTACTATAAATAAGACTAACAGGCATTCATTATATCGATTTTATTACAATAACATGCGAGAAAAGATTGATAACATCAAAAAGTAGCAAAATTGAGATTATCAGATTTTGAAGCTTGTCATCAAGAAAAGAATAATCAGAGATCAAGGACATGAGAATTAGAGTAGGAAAACACATCCTCCAATACAATAGAGACAAAGGATGGCAATATGTTTATGCCATGGGTAAAGATGCCATCCTGATATATGGTTTCTATGGCCAATAAAAGTATTTTGTTGTGTGCATGAGAGCATAACAAATAGCAGATGTGCGTGTGCTTAGTAACTTCATAAAGTTCATCAGGGAGAATTATTCATTATGTATCAATGCTACGGAAACCAAGAAAGGATGCTGACATTTCCAATATTGTTAACATCCAAAGTCACCATTGGCCACTTCGACTTAATAATAAGAACAACGTAATAGAATAACTAAAAGTTTACTCAAAATTCATCAATTTCAATTGGCATTTTTAGATCCACTTTCCATAGCAAAATTAAAATTGAAAGAAGCTTTTAAGAATCCAAGGACCTTATTTTCATGCCTACCAATGATTAAATTTGTATTTAAGGCAGCAATACAATACATTTTCCACGCTAAAGACATAAACGCAAAGGCAAGCACTTCAATCTACGTTAAGTTCAATATCCAAATTCTTTTTACATCAAACTTTTATGACTAACATTATTTGATCATTAAGATAATTTACAACAATGCCACCAACAGAAAAAAAAAAAAAAAAAACAAATTTAACTCTTTTAATTGGATATCAGCAATATCCTTCCAAAATCTAAAAAAAAATCCATTTTCTATTAGCTCAGAGACAATATCACTAAAATGACCAAGATCATCAAATGACATGAAACTCCAGTTTCTAGGCAAATTGGTTTAACAACTAACCCATCAAATCTAGGTCCATAAAAAGGCAGAAAAAAAAAGTACCCAACAAAGTTTTTTACAGAAAAATTAAAAATTTAAGTGAATTCGAACTACCCATTAACTGAATAGCCAGATCAAAGTGAAAATAGCAGAGCTTATAGATTTATATAATTTCAAATTAAACAAGGTATCTATTCTTAATGCAATTGAATTATTGAGTTAAAAAGTAGTGATCTGGAGTTTAAAACAATATCAAAATTATGGACATGAGAAAATGATAGAAAGTACGAAGAAAATGTAAGGAAATCTAAAAAGAAAATACAGAGTAAGAGAAGACGTACCCAAAGAAGCGGTGTTTTTGGTTGAGATTTAGCGAGAAAATTCAGGAGGCGTTAGCTACTTATTTAAGAGAGTATAAAAAGAAAAAAAAAACAAATTGAAATAATTTAATTATTGAAATGACTACTCTGCCCTTATTGGTCTTTTTAAATTACTGGTAAGCATTCTACTTGGACAAGTGTATATACAGATGATATTCTCCTACTTGTTTATTTGCAGGTTTTGCAGCTAAATGCTCAACCCAAAAAGATGGAACAAATTGGTAAAAAACAAACCAAAGGAGGGTCTTTTTCGATAGGATACCAGCAAGAAGTTTCATACTGCTAAAAGTTGGATGACTTTATATACTACATGAAGTGAAGAACTAGGTTGATTTGTAGTAAGCTGGTAAACACCAATTTAATGGTAATTTATATGATTTACAATGTCAACTTAGTACATTAATTGAATTCCACGAAAGAGTTTTTTTGCCTAATTTTCTTCATTTTTTTTCTCCCCTTAATGCAAATGCTTAATTTTAAAATTTTTTGACATATTCATATGAGTATGCAAAAAGCAAGTAATATATAAAATCTTCTTCTATTGGACAAAAAATATATTGTTGTTATAATCCCATTGCACAAAAAACTTCTGTTTTCCTTACATGTTATTTTTTGCAAAAATATTTTAATGTATTTATTGCCTCATTTTCAGGAATCTAACAATGATATTCATGGGCCTTTTGCCATTTTATTAAATCTTTTTGTTGATTTAAGTGGCTATTCAATCTTTTCATGTGTTTCAAAATTCTTCTTTTGAGTATGTTTATTCGAATAAAGTTTATCCCATCACTTACTTTACCACAAGCAATTTTGTACCATCATTATTCAATTCATTGGAGTCATCTATCTCAAAATTTAGATGTTCATCACATGAGTAAATTCTTTTTAAATATTATCATGATTTTGATTATTTCTTATCTACTATTTTTCTATTTATGAACGTAAATTTTATTGTGAAATAAGTTCTAATTCTTTTTGTCAAGAAACAATAAGGGAAGAATTAGACACTTAGAAAAAAACTCATATTTGAGATTTTATTGATTTACTTCTTGAAAAGTTTATAGTAAATTATAAGTGAGTATACGAAATCAAAACTAAATCAGATGAGTCTATTGAAAAATATAAGTCCATGTGGTTGCAAAAAGATTGACACAAAAGTGTGGTATTGATTATGAAAAAACTTTAACTCTTATGGCTTGAATGACTTCTGTATGACAAATGGATGTGAAATGCATTCTTAAATGGAGATTTTCTTGAATAAGTTTATATGAAACATCCTCTAAGCTTAACTTGCCAAACTAATATAGTGTGCAAGCTTTGATGAACTTTATATGGCTTTAAACAAACGCCACGTGCATGGTTTGAGAAGATTAGCACTAGCATGTTTAACTTTGGGTTTGTGGAGAGCCCTTATGATTCAACTCTGTTTATTCATCAATTTGAGAGAAGTATTGTGTTAGTGCTTCTCTATGTTAATGATATAATGATAATTGAAGATGATAGCCTTGGCATTCATAATGTAAAAATCATTTTGGTAAACCTATTAAATGAAGGATCTTGGTCCATAACGATATTTTTTAGATATTGAAGTTGATTCCTCCTTCTCGTATATGATGAAATATGTTTCTGATCTTATTTCTAAAGCTGATTTATCTTATAATAAAATTGTTGACACTTTTCTTGAAATTTATGTAAAAATGAAAGCTACTTGTGGAAAACTTCTCAATGATGCTACATTATATAAATGGTTGGTAGCCTTATATATTTGACAGTTACAAAACCTGACATTAGTCATGCAGTTCAAGTTATAAGCCAATTTATTAAAGTATCTCAAATGATTCATTTTGTTGCAATTCTTAAGATATTGAGATATTTGCAAGGAACATTGCATAAAGGTTTGTTTTCCTCATCAACTTCTAAACTTGAACTTCATGTCTTGATTGGATTAGTGATGTTAATGATCGGCATTCTACAACTGATTGTTGTACTTTTCTATGTGATTCCTTGATATCTTAGAAAAGTAAAAAGCAGGCAATTGTAGTTTGTCATAACGGTTTTGGGATCGCCAAATGAAAGATGATGTTTTAAAATCGAGAAAAATAAAAAGGAGAGTCACCACCAATCTTTGTTAGGATGTGATTGACCATCCAAAAGTTTATTTTTTTAATAAAACTATAAAAACAGGTTTAAAGTTTATCAAAAAAATAAATTTCAGTCCACGAAAAATCAGGTTGGGTTCGGGAGTCGGTTACGTATGAGGAATGATTAGCACCCCTACAACACTCATAAATTAGTACCATTTAATTACGCGCTATTTTCAGTATTGAATAAAAATGGTTTTAATTTAAAATTTAACACTAATTCCCTTCATTTGAAAAAATAAAATTTTGCTAAAAATTTTTATTTAGAACTATTAAGAAAATCTTTAAGTTAAAGAATTATCTTAAAATTCTCAACATCTAGGCATAATTTAAAATAACTCGTTTCGCTTAAGATTTAATACAATAATCCTCAAAATGAAATAACAATCTTTATAAAAAATAATTGTTAGTGACTCTCTAACATCTAGGTAGAGTACCAAAAATTATTTCTTTCGAAATATTATTTTTATTTTATTTTATAGTATCACAAAGAAATTTTTTTTTGAAAAGTATTATTCTTTTTTATTATAAAATATTTTATCATCGAACAGCAAATTAAAGAGAGAATAATGCAATCAATTATCGATGATAACATGCTAACTTATGTATGCTAATAAATGTCATTTACAATGAAATGCAATTTAAGAGTTGGATTCTTAAGTATAATAAGAGCACCCCGACTCTCCAACATCTAGGCAGAGCTTAGGTGCGACTGTTTATATTTAAGATCCCAATTTTTTATTATACTTTTTATTTATTAATCTTATTATTAATGTGAATTAAGAACTCGTGTGAAAAACTTGATGAAATGGAGTATCCTGAATACCTCATCATTTAGGCAGCATTCGAAAACAAACCATTTCATGTGAGATTTTCACACGTATCCTTAAAGTTTTGAAATAGATTTAAGGTAAAATTTTAGGGTTTAAGTTTAGGGTTTGTGGTTTAATTAAAACGCGAACATCTCTAAAAATTTCCATCATTTATGCGGACTTTCGGAGCAAGTTCAATTTTTTATAATTTTTAAAAACTAATTAAAAATTTCTTATATATATATTTTTATGAAAATTTATTAATAATAATTTCCCAACATCTAGGCGAAATTATTTGTTTGAAAAAATATTTTTTATTCCCTCTAACATCTAGGCAGGAAAAATAAAAAGCTTATTCCATTATTATTACTATTTAAATATTTTTAAATATATATTTTTTAGTTATTATTTTATATTATTTTCATTTTATTATTATCAATAACAATTAGATATTTATCCTAATAAATTTAAATATTTATCATGCATAAATATAAAATAACAAAAATAATAATATATAAAAAAATTAGAAAAAAAAATTTTTTTTACTTGACCGGAACGTTTCGATCAATGCTGGTCTAGGCCGGTCTGATCGGTTTGGCAGTTCGATCAACGGTT
The DNA here is from genome assembly GCF_002303985.1 of Durio zibethinus. Next base: position 19,650,247 of record NW_019168481.1, read on the forward strand.
CGACGATCGGACGGTTCGAATCGATTTACTGGCGGTTCGTATGAACTGGTTCAAGGCTGGCTGAAGCGGACCATCGAGTCAGGTTACACGAATCTCGAGTCAGGCTCGGTTCACGCGCAGATCCTTTACGCTTGAAATGGTGTCGTTTTGGTCCTATGCTCAAAACGACGTCGTTTTGCCCTTGCGTTTTCTATAAAAATAAGATTTTTTTTGCCTCAGTTTGTTTCATTCACAGAAAAAAAAGGGTTTTGGGGTTCTATGGGTTTTGTCGAAATTCGACGCCGTGCCTGCGTCGACCGTCGTGTGAGTCATCGTCGGTGGTGGTCGCTAGTGATCGAAAAATGGTCAGAAAATCACCAGAAATTCCTCTTGATGCCTCTTTCCAGATTCGACCTTCATTTGGCCTGAAAGTGGCTTGACCGTCGTGAATCTGTCTTCAAAGTTTTAGATCTCTCATCTTTTCTTTTTTTTTTGTTGTGAACAAAAATTGATATATCTTTCTTCTTGCAGGTAGCTCGACACTGGGTTCCTCCCTACGGGGAGGACTGCATTTATTTTTTTTATGTTTTATGTAGATCTATTTCGTTTTCGGTTTGGGTGTTTTGGGGGGGGTTATGTGAAATTTGGTTTCTTATGCGTGGGAATAGGGGTCTGTCTGGGACTGTTAAAGGTGTTTTAAGAGGGGAAAAAGTTCGTCTAAGCTTGAAGGTTTTCGTGGGTAGATTGAATGGGTCTTCTTTTCTTTTCAATTAGAGAGCCGAGAGAGAAGAAGAGGAAAGGGGTTGTTAATTTTAAAGGGCTTTAATTAGAGGGATTTGGGTGGCTGTAAGATGGCTGTAGGTAGGCTGAACAGGGAGCTAGTCAAAAGGCTGACAGGGGGCTGGTCGAGAGGCTGACAGGAGTGGCAGCGGTGTACCAACCCCTGGTTTCTGTCTCATTTCTCTTTTTTTTTAAAAAAAAATTTAATTTAATTTTTAATTATTTTTTAATTTTTTTAATTATTATATATTTTAAATATTTATTATTATTATTATTAATATTAATATTAATATACTAAAATGGAAACAATAGACCCGGACAAAATCGGTGTCTACAGTTATCCCTCTTTGCATATTACTGATAATCAGGAATAGGACAAAGATAAAGACAACAATTTTATCCGAAAGCAAATCATGAAATTTTTTTTTTACAGGTCAGGTCAAGTGATAAAGAAAGCGACATCGTGAATTGAAAAATAAAGAATCGATTAAGGCAACACCTAAAGTCGAATAATAAAAAAGTGATCGGGACGACACCATGAGTCAAAGAATAACAAGATCCGGATTGAACTTGGATTGAATTAAAAGTCAGAAACGAAGAGACCAGGATTAAACCATGAATCAGAAGATAACAATAACAATCGAGATTAAACTACGATTTTAAATTAAAGAGATCGGGATTAAACAGTGAATCAAAAAATAAAAAGATCGGGATTAAATCGTGAGTCAGAAGATAACAACAATCGAGATTAAACTGCGACTTTGAATTAAAGAGATCGGGATTGAACTGCAAGTTAGAGAATTAATGAAATGACCGAGATTAAACCACGAGCAAAATATTAAAGATGACTGGGACTGAACCGTAAGTCGAAAGAATTAATGAAATGATCGGGATTAAATCGCGAGTCAAAGATTAAAGATGACTGCGACTGAATCGCAAGTCGACAGAATTAATGAAATGATCGGGATTAAACCACGAGCCAAAGATTAAAGATGACTAAGACTAAACCGCAAGTCGAGGGAATTAATAAAATGATCGGGATTAAACCACAAGCCAAAGATTAAAGATGACTGGAACTAAACCACAAGTCAGGAAATTAATGAAATGACCAAGATTAAACCACTAGTCAAAGATTAAAGACGATTGGGATTGAACCGCAAGTCGGACAATTAATGAAATGATCGGATTAAACCACGAGTCAAAGGATAAAAATGACTGGGACTGAACCGCAAGTCAGAGAATGAAATGATCGGGATTAAATCACGAGTCAAAGATTAAAGACGACTGTGACTGAATCGTAAGTCAGAGAATTAATAAAATGACCGGGATTAAACTGCAAGCCAAAGATTAAAGACAATTGGGACTGAACCGTAAGTCGAGCAATTAATGAAATGATCGGGATTAAACCACAGCCAAAGGATAAAGATGACTGGATTGAACTGCAAATCGAGAGAATTAATAAAATGATCAAGATTAAACTGCGAGTCAAAGATTAAAGATGACTGAGACTGAACCGCAAGTCGAGGGAATTAATGAAATGATCGAGATTAAACCATGAGCCAAAGATTAAAGATGATTGGGACTGAACCGTAAGTCAGGGAATTAATGAAATGACCCTGGATTAAACCATGAGCTAAAAGATTAAAGATGACTGGGACTGAATCGCAAGTCAAAGAATTAATGAAATGACCGAGATTAAATCATGAGCCAAAGGTTAAAAATAACTGGGACTGAATCGCAAGTCGAGGAATTATATAAGACTGAGCTGTGAGTTGAGAAATAGGAGATTGGGTACTCCATAGACCAATAGTTTTGATTTAAAAAAAAATTGTGCTAACATACCATCTTCAAGGCCATCATCTTTGTTTCGAAAAAGAAAAATATTGATTTTTTCTGATGTCTTATAAAGGAACCTTCTATGCAACTTATCGAGAGGCATGTAATACGTGCAATGATTGTAATGAATGAAAAGACAAGGATGCCGTCAACGAATTATATCATGCATTTCATCTAAGTTAATTCAACTTTTGGTTCAATTCTTTCAAACTTTAGAAATCGCTTTCAGTAATCTTATCTTTTTTAAATCTTTCAATTTTCGAATAGAACTCTGTCTCATGACGGACCCATTTGGCTTTTAGTCGTCCTAAAATCTCTTATTTTTTTTAATTTTTTATCCCATTTTTTCTTCTTTGTCTTTAGTAATCAATCGATTTTTTTTCATTCTTTTCGCCCCCATATTACTATTTTTGTCATCCTTATATTACATTCTATTTTCAAGTGATGCATTGATCTATTATGAACTTTATCAATCAATATCTTTTAAATGAAAATTGTAATGATTTCAGGTTTAAAGTTGGGTGTGCAATATGACTAGTAATAGGGTATTTCGAGTTTAAAAAGATAAGCATTTCGAGACATAAAGAACAAGTTGATTCAAAAGTATTTCAAAAATCAAATATCAATTCTCTAAATAATGAATATTTAGACGACCACAGCCTACTCAGACCAGGTCTTTTCCCAAAAACTCATTATATTTACGATCTTATCACTTGTGATTCATATGACCAATCTTTGCCCCACATCTGTGACTAATGAGACTTGTCCCCTAAAAGTCATCTTTTTTAATTATGGTGACAATTCGTTCATTCAATGCCACTCTTTCATTCTCTGAAAAACTTTTTTCGAGCTCCATCTTCATTCAAGCCGTCTTTACAGGTTTTAAGCTTAAATGACCCCTTTTGACTCAAATCGCCATTTTCGGGTTTTCAATTCTGAATCACTTCCTTTCTCATTTTTCTTTTTTTCATCTTTTCATTTTTTTTTGCTTTTTTGTCTTTTTCATTTCTTTTTGTATATTTTTTTCTTTTTTTTAAGCAAAATATTTCTTGACAATGTCTGAATTTACAGGACTTGGTAATTCATCTCCATCTATTTCTGTAAGGATCAGAGCCCCACCAGAAAAAACCTTTTTTACCACATATGGACCTTTTCAATTGGGCATCCATTTTCCTCTATTGTCATGCTAATATGACAAAATTCTTTTCAAAACCAATTCGCCCTCACGAAAGCATCGGGATCATATCCTTTTGTCATATGCTTGCATTATTTTTCTTTGATACATTTGTCCATAACTAAGTGCTGAGAGCCTTTTCTCTTTAATAAGATTTAGTTGCTCGAAACGATCCTGAACCCATTCTACCTCATCTAATTTTGTCTCCATCAACACCCTCAGAGAAGAAATTTCCACTTCAATTGACAGTACAGCTTCTATCCCATACACTAGTGAAAATGAGGTGGCCCTATAAAGGTTTAAATTGATGTTCTATAGGCAAGCAAAGCAAAAGGTAACTTTTCATGCCAATCCTTATATGTGTCAGTCATTTTCTCCAATATTCTCTTGATGTTCTTATTTGTAGCTTCCACTGCACCATTCATTTTTTAGCGATATGGTACTGAATGATGATGATTGATCTTGAACTATGCACATAATTTTTTCATCATTTTATTATTTAAATTGCTAGCATTATCTGAGATAATCCTTTTTGGGAGACCATACCGGTATATTATCTCTTTTTTTATAAATCTACACACCACAGATCGCGTAATACTAGCATACGAAGCTCTTCTACCTATTTTGTAAAATAATCGATTATCACAAAGATAAATCGATACCCATTTGAAGCTTTTGGGGTTATGGGTCCGATCACATCCATTCCTCACATGGAGAAAGGCCACGGTGACGTCAAGACGTGCAGCGAGACTAGAGGAAAATAAATTTTATCTGCATAAATTTGGTATTTGTGGCACTTTCTAGCATAACTGATGCAATCATTTTCCATTGTAGACCAGTAGTAACCAGTTCTCATGATCTGTTTAGCCATCATAAGCCCATTAGCATGTGTTCCATAAATTTTTTTGTGTACTTCTTCAAGTATCATTCTTGCTTCCATAGTATCGATACACCTTAGCAAAATTTGATCTCGACTCTTTTTGTACAGGATTTTTTCATCAAGTAAAAAACTTGCTGCTAATCTTCGAATGATCCTCTTATCATTTTTTGAAGCCTGCTCTAGGTAGTTTTGACACTTGATATACTGTACAATGTTATAGTACCATGGTTGTCGATCTACCTCTTCTTTCACATTTGAACAGTGGGCTGGTGAAACTTTTATTTATACTCTAATGGGCTAGATTCTCATAGTATCATTTAACTTAAACATTGCTGTCAAAGTAGCCACGGCATCAACAATCTGGTTTTCTTTTCGAGGAACATGCTGAAATTGACTCTTTTTAAAATGTTTTCTCAAGCCAGCTATGTGCCTTTGGTATAACACTAGTTTCGAGTCCCTGGTCTCCCATTCACCTTTGAGTTAATAAATTACTAAGGCTGAATCCTCATATACTTTTAGTGTTTCAATGTTTTTTTTAATGGCCATCTGTAACCCCATGACACATGCCTTATATTTCGTGACATTGTTTGTACAATTAAAATCTAACCTCACGGTAAATGGGTAATAGTTTCTTTCTGAGGATATTAGCACTGCTCCAATGCCATGCCCCATTAAATTGGATGTCCCGTTGAAGAACATTTTTCACACTTCTTTTACAGGCTCTTTATCTTCATTCTGTAAGATTGCCATTAAATTTTCATCTGAAAAGTCAAACTTTATAGGTTCATAATCTTTTATAGTTCGATCAGTAAGAAAATCAACAATTGCACTCCTTTTTATAGATTTTTGTATCACATACAAAATATCATATTCTGAAAGCTTGATCTGCATCTCGTTAGCCTGCCTGATAATGATGGTTTTTCAAAAATGTACTTGAGGGGATCCAATTTTGATATTAGCCATGTCGTATAGTAGAGCATGTATTGTCTGAGTCTACGAGTAGTTCAAGCCAAAGCACAACATATTTTTTCTATTTAGGGGTACTTGGCCTCGTATTCTGAAAACTTTTTACTCAAATACTATATAGCATGCTCTTTCTTGTCAGTTTCATCTCTTTGCCCCCAATACACATCCTGTCAATTTTTCTTAAATCGTTAGATATCAAATCAACGATCTTCCTGTAACTGGTGAAACCAACACCGGTAGGCTTATCAAATACTCTTTAATCTTTTTAAATGCATTTTGGCATTCTTCATCCCATTCACCAGGATTATTTTTGTGAAGTAACCTGAAGATTGAATCACATTTCGAGGTAAGTTAGGATATGAAATAAGAAATATAATTCAATCACCTCAAAAAAGCCTCTCACCTCCCTTTGTGTGCGTGGTGCTGATAATTCTTGAATGGCTCAAATTTTATCAGGGTCTACTTTTATACCTCTTTCACTAACTATAAATCTTAACAATTTTTCAGATTTAACACTAAAAGTACATTTGGCTGGATTCAGCTTGAGCTGATATCTCCATAATCTTTCAAAGAGCTTTCTGAGATTAATAACATGATCTTCACTTTCTTGAAACTTAGCTACCATATCATCAACATATACCTCATATCCTTATGCATCATATCATGAAAGAAAGTGATCATCACCCTTTGATATATGGCACCAGCATTTTTTAGCCCAAAAGGCATAACTTTATAGCAAAACGTGCCCCATATTGTCACAAATGTAGTTTTTTTCATATCTTCATGAGCCATTTTGATCTGATTATAGCCAGAGAACCCGTCCATGAATGAAAAAGTGAAGTGCTTAGTAGTGTTATCTACAAGGGTATCAATATGTGGTAATAGAAAATTATCCTTTGGGTTAGCCCTATTTAAATCTCGATAGTTCACACACATTTTAACTTTTTTATCTTTCTTGAAAACTAAAACTATATTGGCTACCCATTCAAGGTACTTGATTACTTCTAAGAAACCAGTGTCTAATTACTTTTTTACTTTTTTTTTATCTTCAGCAACATTTTTGGCTTCATGCGTCTCAACTTTTATTGTACTGGTCAGCATTCTGGTTTTAAAGGCAGTCTATGCTCAACCACCTCTGTGCTAAGTCCTAGCATATCTTGGTAGGACCATACAAATACATCAATGTGCTCTTATAACAGATTCACCAACTTTTGCTTCTCGATCGGTGATAGTGAAGTACCGATCCTGACTTCTTTCTTATTGTCACCATCTTTTCAAATTTAATGGGTCAATTGATTCCTGATGGGGTTTTATAATTTTTTTTTCTTGTTCTATCCATTTCAACTGGTCATAAGGCAAATCATAGTATTCTGAATCAACATCGTTATCAAGCTCGCTAATGTGAGTCAAATTTTCAAAATCAAACCCGATGTTATTGCTTTAGTCATCCATAATGTTCATTATTAGAAAACTTGAAAATAGGTATAATCACAAAGAAATATATATTGATCTTGGTAAAAGCAAAGAGAATGGTAGCAAAAGAAAAGAAAAATGAAAAATAAAGAACATGGTATAAATGAAATGCATTGCATTCATCATTTTATTAAGACAATGAAAATAAGCCAATACACTTAACCTTCGCATGCTCTTGGGCAGAAGCAATTAAAATTTTTGAGTTAAAAGGTTCAAAGACAACAAAAATTTTTGAGTATCCTAAAAAGAAAAAAAGATCTCTTCATCTTGCATGACTCTTTCATCTGCTTCAACTTGAAGTCATGAGAAAGCTTCCTCTAATCTCATTATCAGTCCCCCTTATTCAACTTCTGTTGACTAGGATAGACATGCCCGGTTGAACGAAAGATTTCATACAAATAAGGGAACATCATTTTTCCATCAATCGAATTTTATCCTTTGAGGCATACCATTCTCTTTTCTTTCTTCTCCAACATTACATTTTTTTTATCAGCAGTCGTAAGCTTATAGCCTAACCCCCACCTTTCTTTATTTTCAATTGGGTATGGTGCTGTTGTGATTCTTTATAGAGCTTTCCCTAAGCCTTGCTCGAATTATCAACTCTTACCAGTAGTTTGCTTGATTATCATATTCGTAACTTTTGACAATTGAAGGATCAGTATCCTTGACCCTTCTCTTACATAAGTAGCATTTGCTACTTCAAAAGCTCTGAAAGAACATTTAATTATTTCTTCTGCTATCTCAACGTAGGGAGTTGTTAAGGTCTTTGTTACCAATAAGTCCTCCTCACCATCCACACAAACTTGTTTTTCTTCTATGACAAATTTTACCTTTTGATGTAGAGATAAAGATACAGCTTCGATCGTGTGAATCTAAGGTCTTTCAAGTAGACAACTATATACAGGAGTTATATCCATTACTTGAAATATGATATTGAAGGTATAAAGACCAATTTGTAATGAGATCTCTATATCACCAATTACCTCTTTTCATGTCTCGTCAAACGCTCTTACAATCATATGATTATTTCGTATGTGAGAGGGATCCACTGGAAGCTTTGACAATGTCGTCAGAGGTATAACATTGATAGATGATCTATTATTAATCAGCACTTTTGCCATAGTGTAAGACTTACACTTGACAGTTACATGTAAAGTTTTAACATTATCACATCTTTTCGGAGGTATTTCATCATCATTTAAGGTGATAAAATTTAGACTATAATATTTTCAACCACGTGATCTACCTTATTAACAGAAATGTTATGCTCGATATAAGCTTGGTTGAGTACTTTCAGTAAAACATTCCTATACGACTTAGAGTTCAGTAGTAGCGATAGTAAAAAAATATGAGCTGGCAGTTTATTTAACCGATCCACCACATTATACTCACTATGTTTGATGATCTTTAGAAACTCACAAGTTTTTTTTTCTGATACCGATTTGTTAACTTGCACTTTTGAGCTTACGATCGATTGAAAATCTTAGCTTTCCCTTGTGTCTTCTTTTCCTATCTTACCTTTCCCTTTTCTGGCCCTTTCTGACATTTCAGGAGTATAAATTTGACTATTTCAGGCCATTCTTCCTATTCCCACTATGTTGGTGTTATTCTCCGTTATTGGATTAGTCGAGGTCATATCAGGCCCTTGCATTACTATATCATAATCGTATTTTTATGGAACTATTTTATCGATCTGATAAGGGAATGGGCTAGGGACATAAATGGTCATTGGTGTCCTAAAAGAAAAGATAGTTTTCTCAGTTAAGGGCTTTGGTTTTTTATCATAATAAACAGTGAGGGGTTTGGGGATAAAAGACTTGCTAGGACGCTCGTCACTCATTGTATTCATACTATTTCCATCATATTCATCATAGAATTCAATGATGGCCTTATCCATCAAGCTCTGTAATGTTTGTTTAAAGACCTCACAACTTTGGATCGAATGTCTAATTATTTTCCCATGATATTTGTAAAAATGGTTAGGGTCTTCATGACTTCCATTGTCATCCAAAAATAATAGTTGAATCATGCCCGTCTCATACAAACAGTCGTACACCCGTTCAAAAAGGGTTCTTACTTCATCCGTGCCTCTTTTGATCTTCACATATTTTTTCTTACCCACCATATTGATTTTCCCTTTGGTGTGATCCGGTAAAGGGTCTCCACTGACATTTGGCTTGAATTTAGTATTAAAAGACAAAAGCCCATCATTTATCAAATCTTGCACCTTGTGTTTAAATGCCGTGCAATTTTTAGTAGAGTGTCCTGCAACTCCGTAATGATAATCGCACTTGACATTAGGGTCATACCAACTTGGGTAAGGTGATCTTAATGGTTTTGCATAAGTAGGAGTGACAAGGTGGCCTCTCATTAACTGAGGGTACAAATCGATATAAGATATAGAAATTGGGTCAAAGTAAGGTCTTTTCCGATTGTTATTATTCTGTGAGTTTTTTTTATTGCTGTTTGGATAGGTTGGTCAGGTAAATGGTCGAGCTGAAAGTGCAGAGGTGTAATTGGATAGTTGAGGGCTAAAACTTGGTCTGGGTAGCGGTTGTTAGGGTGCTCGGTAATGATATAGTTGTTGAGAGAATTGGTTTGTGGCAGGGTAGTAAGGGGGTATGGATTATACAAGATAAAAAGATGGTGTGAGAGATTTTTGTGAGTGACAGCATGTGTCTCCTGCTCTTTTTTCCTTAAAGTTACTGTTTTCTTTTCGAACCCTTCAATTTTATCACTTTTGATAGCGTTCTCTATCATCTCCCCTGAGATTACCATGTCAGAAAAGTTTTTCGTGGTATTTCCCATTAATCTGTCATAATACGAGGCTTTTAGTGTATTAACGAATAACACAGTTATCTCTTTTTCAATTAGTGACGGTTAAACCTAGGCCGCTGCATCTTTCCATCGATGTGCGTATTCTTTAAAGGTTTTCATCAATTTTTTCTCTATATTTTGTAATGATAGCTTATCAAGGGCTATATCCAAGACGTGCTTATACTGAGCAAGAAAAACTTTGGCCAAATCTTTTCACGAACGGATCTTACTTCGATCTAACTGTACGTACCATTTAACTACTAAACCAGTCAAACTATATTGAAAACAGTGTATCAATAGTTTGTCATTATGGGTATGACTCGTCATTTTTTTACAAAACATGGTGATATGAGCAAAAAGACACTTTGTTTCATCGTATTTTTTAAAATCTGGAAGTCTTGAATTTTGGTGGAGATAATCAAGTCAGGCACTAGGCTGAGCTCATTGACATCGATAACCCCATAAATGTCCTTACCTTCAATCGCTTTGAGCCTCTCTTCGAGTTGGTCATACTTGTTTCAAATTTTGAATTCATAATAGATTCTGACATTTCGTGAAACTTTTCTTGTTCAATAAGGGTCATCAAAATTCGGTACCATCATAGGATCGACTGGGATGGGTCTCGAATTAGTATTCAAGTGGGTCAATTGTTGACTTACAGAATGATTGACATAGGGGTATGGCTGTGCACTTGGTAGTTGTATGTGTATACCCCGAGGAACTTGAACCTAAACCTGAGGTGGAGTGAATCTCAGAGGGTATAATGGCTCTTTCATATTAACCTCATCTCATGTCCTTGATGTGCCAGTGACTCATTTTCCCTTCATTGATCCAATCAACAGTTATCTTAATTCAACCATTTATGCTTCAATGCTTTGTTGTATTTCCATCACTCTTTTTGTATCTCCTCCTGTGCCTTTTTGACCCTTTCAAATCTAGCTATATTCTCTTCTTTCATGACTCGAGCTTGAGAACGAGTATTATATCTATGCAAAATTGAAGGATTTTGGTTCCTTGGCTTTGCTATCCTTAAACTTTACTTTATTAATCATGAATTAGATCGCATGATATAATGTCGTTGATATTATTGTTAGTATGAAAATGCATGCATAAAATGAATAAAATATAAATTAGGGTACTATCTTGGATCGATCTAAACAAAAAGAAACTTTCATTAACCATAGGAGTCTTTATACATCATCCGATCATTCTTGCATTAAAGTCATAAAAATATTTGATTTAAGCATATTGTTCCCTAGCTTCATACAAAAAGTGTAATAATTTTTTACTATAGCCTTGGGTTGGTACAATCTCTCGTTCCAGTGCTTTCGTCTTTTCAACCATGTTGCTTATTTTTTGAACAACCTTGTAGATTTGAGCAGTCAGGTGTTCGATGTATTGCTGTCTCCCTAAACTTTTTCCTCTTCACATCTCTCGAGCATCTACCTCCATATTACAAGTGCGAGCCTAATAATCTCTCTATCTTATCACTCAGTCAAAATCTTGTTTATGTGACTCTGATTGTTTGTCAATTGAAGCTTCAAACTCATTAATTCATGCTCTACGACTTTTTTCTCACTTTACAAATCGAAGTTCTTGCTTTGTTCCCTCCTTAGTTCAGCTTTTAGTTTTTCACTTTCTCTTTGATGCCTTGCTACCTTTTCAGAAGCTCCTGAAAGTTTTTCTGTCCATTCATGTTGTTCTTTGATGAGTGTAGAGATCATTTCTTTATTCTCTCGAGCTCTGTTCTTCCAATATTTCACCATATCTCGTAGTTCCTCCACATCCTTCTTGGATCCCTTCAAAGGTCTACTATCCGACCTCAATTTCTTATTTTTTTTATACAGATTTTACAGATCCTCTTTCAATACTTTTCGTTCTTTAGTCAACTTCTGTACTGCATCATCTCTCATCATTAAATCATATTTTAGTTGGTTAACTTGATCCATCATAGCCATCTTTTTTTTCTCTAACCTTTTCTTTTCAATCTCAAACTCTCGTTGAGCAATCTCAAGAGTCGATAATACCAATATTAAAACAGGAGCTGGTAACTTCTCTGAAATATCAGCTGGTAGAGGCCTAATTTTGTTAACCCTTTTCATCCTTCACGTAAGGTAACCTTCAACAACATTATCTACGAATCTAGTTGGGCTCATTCCGTTGACATGCTTTCATGCTTTAATGATTTCATGAACCTTTTTCACATAACTGAGTGTTTCATAATCAAACTCGAGTGAACTGAGCCTATGAGTCATAGGGAAAAACTGTCGTGAATCATATTGTCTTTAAACCATAAGGGACGCGTAACTCATTGCCCTTCATATTTCTAACAAAGGTACCTATGACTCGTCTCTACAACTATACAAGATAGCCATCGGAAGCATCCATGGTACCTTTCATGTTACATCTTCGCTAGTGAGCTTCAAAAAGAATGCCAACCACTAACCTTTTGTCCAATTTTTTTTTCATTCTTTAACCATAAACTCTTTGATAGGACTGAAATGCACGGAGAATGGTTGAAATAATGTCTTTTTTTTTCCCTCAAAAATGGCTTCTGAGCTAGACAAAAAGTAACTGAGCACATCCCATAAATCATTTTTCACCCTTTCTTTGACAAAAATTAAGTAATCTAATAATCTCTGCCAAAATAGTTGGTGAAGGGTTTATACCTTTATCTAATTGCTCAAAGAAATTAACCATTGATGCTTCTGTATGTCCTAAAACTTTAAAAAATATCATCAATCCATAAATGACCAAAGCAAATACATCCAACCCCTGATTAGTATCAATATATTTTTTTATGTACTCGAGCAAAAAAGCTGATGGAATGGTCTCAACCTCATTTTTTTCTTTCTTGTGCTTGTCTATCTTTTCAACCTTCATATGTATGATTTTGGCTAATTTCTTTCTATTTCTGGTAGTCTTATGCTATTTCTAATAGATATTATCTTGATTGGTAGACCCTATCTGGAGTAAAGAAGAATATTCTTCGATCGTGAGGGCCAAGTCTTCTTGGTTGAATACAAAGCATCGATAAGATAAATCCCAAAATTATATTACGGCTCTCATCAGCTGTTCATCAATCTTCACTAACATAAGCAGTGCCACATTTCCGTATTTCTTGGAAAAAGATTATTTTCTCTCTGTTCTCCACTGTTTCCAAATGGCTTTCAAGTTTGATATATTATTTTGACTGAGATCTATATGCATTGACTGTGGTAACATCGATATGTGACCATCTATTAAGCAATCTCTTTCTTTTTTCTAAGTACCTTCTGAATGGGACTTGACCTCTAAGTAGCTCTTACATATAGACGACATCCTTTAGGTTTTCTGAAGTTTTTCTTGTTAAAGATTGATCCAAAACAATACCCTCTAAAAATATGGTACCTATATGATGCATGCAACAAAATTGAAGCCAATAAAACAAATCAATAATGTAAATAAAACAAATAAATGAAAATGAGTAAATGAATGAACAAGTATAACATACGTCATAACAGAATATACACGATGTCCTAATTTAGGTAATTTTCTCGTAAAATGGACAGTATGGCTCTATCCTAAAGTTTAACCTTACGGCTCACTATATGCTGGGTTAAGATTTACGTGTCTAAAGGTTCTCAGACTATTTCTCACATCATCGTCCATTATAGACTAGTAAGGCTATTCGATCTTTACCCATTACAGGCTACTAACGAAACGGGTTCAATCTGAGTGAAAATGTTTCGCTAGCAAATGCGAAGATTATCACCTCACGAGAGCGTAGCTACTTCACTTCTTCCTAAAAGAGATAGAGCCCGGGTCTAGAGCTCATGCATAAATATGCAAAATGTGTGCAAAATAATGTATTAATTAAAATAACATGAATAAATCATAACCACAAAATCATACAATTTGTTTTATTCATTAACATATATATTTTTAAAAAATCAAAATGAAGGAGATTAAATGAAATGTCAAATAAAACCAATTAAATCCAATAATTCTTAATAGCGCATAATTAAAAGTTTTGGCTTGACTCTCGAATTTACTCCCTAGTGGAGTCACCAAGCTATCATAATGATTTTGGGAACGCCAGACGTGAAAGATGATATTTTAAAATCGAAAAAAATAAAAGGAGAGTCACCACCAATCTTTGTTAGGGTGTGATTGGCCACCCAAAAGTTTATTTTTTTAATAAAACTATAAAAACAAGTTTAAAGTTTATTAAAAAGATAAATTTCAATCCACGAAAAATCATGTTGGGTCCGAGAGTTGGTTACGCAAAGGGAAGGATTAGCACCCCCACAACGCCCATAAATTGGTATCATTTAATTACGCGTTATTTTCGGTGTTGGATAAAAATGGTTTTAATTTAAAATTTAACACTAATTCCCTTCATTTGGAAAAATAAAATTTTGCTAAAAATTTTTATTTAGAACTATTAAGAAAATCTTTAAGTTAAAGAATTATCTTAAAATTTTCTAACATCTAGACAGAATTTAAAATAACTCTTTTCGCTTAAGATTTAACACAATAATCCTCAAAATAAAATAACAATCTTTATAAAAAAATAATTGTTAATGACTCTCTAACATCTAGGCAGAGTACCAAAAATTATTTCTTTCGAAATGTTATTTTTATTTTATTTTATAGTATCACAAAAAAAAAAATTTTTGAAAAGTATTATTCTTTTTTATTATAAAATACTTTATCATCCAACAGCAAATTAAAGAGAGAATAATGCAATCAATTATCGATGATAACATGCTAACATATGTATGCTAATGAATGTCATTTACAATGAAATGCAATTTAAGAGTTGGATTCTTAAGTATAATAAGACCACCGCAACTCTCCAACACCTAGGCAGAGCTTAGGTGCGACTGTTTATATTTAAGATCTCAATTTTTTATTATACTTTTTATTTATTAATCTTATTATTAATGTGAATTAAGAACTCGTGTGAAAAATTTGATGAAATAGAGTTTCCTAAATACCCTATCATTTAGGCAGCATTCGGGAACAAACCATATCATATGAGATTTTCACACGTATCCTTAAAGTTTTGAAATAGGTTTAAGTAAAATTTTAGGGTTTAAGTTTAGGGTTTGTGGTTTAATTAAAACGCGAACATCTCTAAAAATTTCTATCATCTAAGCAGACTTTCGGAGCAAGTTTAATTTTTTATAATTTTTAAAAACTAATTAAAAATTTCTTATATATATATTTATGAAAATCTATTAATAACAATTTTCCAACATCTAGGCGAAATTATTTGTTTGAAAAAATATTTTTTATTCCCTCCGATATCTAGGCAAGGAAAATAAAAAGCTTATTCTATTATTATTACTATTTAAACATTTTTAAATATATATTTTTTTAGTTATTATTTTATATTATTTTTATTTTATTATTACCAATAACAATTAGATATTTATCCTAATAAATTTAAACATTTATCATGCATAAATATAAAATAACAAAAATAATAATATATAAAAAAAATTAGAAAAAAAATTTTTTTTTACCTAAGCCGGACCAATCAACGGTCCGGTCAACGTTGGTCTGGGCCGGTCTGACCGATTTGGCAGTTTGATCAGCGGTTCGACGATTCGACTGTTCAGATCGATTTACTGACGGTTCATATGAATCGGTTCAAGGCTGGCTGAAGCGGACCATCGAGTCGGGTTGCACGGATCTCGGGTCAGGTTCGGTTTACGCGCGAATCCTCTACACTTGAAACGACGTCATTTTGGTCCTATGCTCAAAACGACGTCGTTTTGCCCTTATGTTTTCTATAAAAATCATATTTTTTTTGCCTCAGTTTATTTCATTCACAGAAAAAAAAGGGTTTTGGGGTTCTCTGGGTTCTATTGGAATCCGGCCCGTGCCTACGCCGGTTGTCATGTGAGTCACCACCGACGGTGGTCGCCGTGACCAAAAAATGGTCAGAAAGTCAATAGAAATTCCTTTGGACACCCTATTTCCAGATCTGACCTTCGTTTGGCCTGAAAATGGCTTGACCATCGCGAATCTGTCTTCAAAGTTTCGGATCTCTCAATTTTTTTTTGTTGTGAACAAAAATTGATATATCTTCCTTCTTGCAGGTAGCTTGGCGCTGGGTTCCTCCCTACGGGGAGGACTGTGTTTGTTTTTTTTATGTTTTGTGTAGATCTGTTTCGTTTTCGGTTTAGGTGTTTTTAGGGGGTTACGTGAAATTTGGTTTCTTATGCATAGGAATGGGGGTCTGTTTGGGGCTGTTGAGGGTGTTTTGAGGGGGGAAAGAGTTCGTCTGAGCTCGAAGGTTTTCGTGGGTAGATTAAATGGGTCTTCTTTTCTTTTCAGTTAGAGAACCGAGAGAGAAGAAGAGGGAAGGGGTTGTTGATTTTAAAGGGCTTCAATTAGGGGATTTGGGTGGTTGTAGGGTGGCTGTAGGTGGGCTGAACAGAAAGTTGGTTAAGAGGCTGACAGGGGGCTGGTAGGGAGGCTGACAGGGGCGACAGCGGTGCCATACCAACCCCTAGTTTCTGTCTCATTTCTTTTTTTAAAAAAATTAATTTAATTTTTAATTAATTTTTAATTTTTTAATTATTATATATTTTAAATATTTATTAATATTAATATTAATATACTAAAATGAAAACAGTAGACTCGAACAAAATCGGTGTCTACATAGTTCAATCCAATGCTAAAATGAAGTATAAAACTTTATCCACCACTACAATAGAAATCATGTGATTGTATCAATTACTTATGGACCTATTTAGCTCTTTGTTGGTAAAAATACAATTTAAATTGCTCACAATGATATTTTTTATGAAAAGACTAAATATATTGAGATAGATTATTATTTAGATAGAAGACATGTAAAAACACCATCTTATTACCACATATTTTTTCTAAATTACAAATGGAAATTTTTTTTAAAATTCTCTTTCAATTTCTTGTTTTTTTTATTTAGTTTTTAAATTCCAAATGTTTCTTTTTGAACCATCTTTGAATTTGAGGGGCTGTTAAGGTGTATATTTTATTTATTAAGATTATAAGATTAGGCTTATATTTTTAACGTATCTCACGGACCCTAAACGAATTAGTGTATCTGTACATATATATACTTTGTAGCCCTAGAATGAATAAATTTTTCTTTCTTCAAATCATCATTTGAAACCATTACCATGAAATATCTTTTTTATTCGCCATCCACTATGAAATAGCTTCAAATAAAAAAAAATTTGTTTAAACTTTTCAATAAAATCAAACTATAATTTGTAATATAGTTCACATAATCGCAGTCACATTTTGATCTTGTTAGACTTGAAGTTTAATTTTGTTGACTCGTAGCTTTTTTTTCAATATACTTAGATCTAACCAACATATATAACTTGCTGATAATTAAAGTGTATTTAGTCGGGCAGAAATGTTGGCACCAAAATGCATTTGCCCTACTCTCTCCTGGGCCGTAGTTAATGTATGTTCAAGTCTGCCCGACAACTCATATGCTCTTTATAAAAAAATTTTTGTTAGTTAATAGTCATGGTTTATATTAACTTATAAGATATTATTTATTTAAATTTATTAAATTTCATGATTTTATCTCACAAAATATATTTTATAAATTGAAAGTAATGTAAACATTTATATTTCAAAATCGATTTTAATACACAATTGATGAGAAATTCATAATTTTTTTCTAAAATCATAACATCTATTTGCATTCTATTGAAAGCTCATCATCTTCGATAGCACACTGCTAGTACCACAAAGCCGATTTTAATATCAAATATTATAATCTACATCAACTTTTAAGGTATTACTTATTTTAACTCATTGGACCTCTAAGTTTTTTTTTTCACAAAAGACATTTCCTAAGTTAAAGGTAATATGAACATTTATATCTCAAAATTAATTTTAATATATAATCGATATGAGACTCATAATTTTTATGTAGGACCATAATACTAAGGTTTCATTGAGTTGGGCAATGAAATTTATTTGATGAGATAAAAAACAGTTGTAGAAGTGATATTAATTACTGTAACGATGAGATATATGTTTGGTTGCAAAATTAGCAATGTGATGAAATGAAAATGAAAATGATCATTAAAGACTTATGATTATAAGGTAAAATAAAAAAAAATAAAAAACGAATCAAAAGAATAAAATTGAAAAAAAGATGCGATGGGACTGCGTAACTTTAACTAGAGCTTTTAGCTCCAATTACTCACTGACACTAATCGTTCCTAATCCAAACGAAAAAAATAGTACGTTTGAAGTAAAAGAGGCAAACAAATCTCACCTCACTTGTAGTTCGGTGAGATTCAAATGAAGCCTAAGCCTGTTTATCCATCCAGCGATAACCCCTTGCTTTGGATGACTTGTTTTTAACAAGAAAAATCACTAAGGGGTCAACTTCTACTAGCTTTGGAAGGTGTTCCTAATTGAATTGACAAAAATTGACAATTTCTGTAAATATATCATGTTATAGATTATCGAACTGAGGATTCAGAAAATGTACAAATAGTATATGCATCATAATATATAGAGTTAGGGGTGAAATGATAAAAATAAATGGACAATTCATCAAAATTCAAATAAAATGTTTACATTCATCAGCTGATACTGAAACTTCTTGGTTTGTAAAGTCTTTGTTGTATATGGCACCAAAGCAAAGCCTGCAGGCTGCTCTTCTCAGTAATTAAGTGCGTGACTTCCAACTGTGTTTATTAACAATTGAAGATGAATTACCTTTCATGAACGTGTATATCCAATTTGAAACAGTTGAAAGGTTGAAAAATCAGGATGCAAGAAATCCAATCCGGGCATCGATATCTTCAGGAAGTTTTGAGAAGAAAGAATATGGAATGCAGGACTGAAAACAAAAGAGAAAGCCTCAAGGAAGAAGAAGAAGATGGTAGAGATAGGTGCCATATATATATTGAAACTTTGGTCTATTGAAATGGTTAATGGTTTGGAGAATTCTCTCTAGACCGTATACCATATAGGCTTCTTGTTGGACCTTGGAAATGGTAGTTGACTTTGTTGCTTGAAAGTGTTTGCTTTCCAACAAAAGAAGCATTTAGACAAAATGATGGAAGTGATTGCATGGGTTGCTTATTTCTGTGGGAAAAATGATGTAATGTGTTTGTTGGGGTTCCTGCCTACAACATTATGAGCGGGGGACAAAAATTTTGTGTTAGGAATAGGATAAGTTTGAAAAAGAAATAATGAAATGGATAGTTTCTCTAGAGACACACCCAAGCACTAGATTGTCATGCCTTTTAGCCTTCATAATTGCAACTACCAAAAAACTGAGGGAATTCTTGAACTAATCAAAAGGGTTTTAGGTAAGGGTCAAATTATGTTTGTAAGATACTCGATAGAAATATGCTGATATGTATAAAAGGACTGAAGGTGTATAAATTACTCATGAAAAATTATTTTACATTATAATGGTGAAATTTTTTAATTTTACAAGTGAGATTAGAGGATTGAAATGTATCTTATTAAAGTATCTTTATGAAAATTAATAAATATTTATAATAATTAAATAAATATATAATATTTTTATTTTATTTATAAAATCCAAAAATTTCACGTTTTATTGAAACAAATCAATGATAAAAATCTGCAACTAGAAATTAGAATGATTGGTGATTGGATGGGTTAGGCCTAGCTAATAAAGCCATATTTAACTTCTGTTGGGTCTAGAAGGTAAGATTTTTGTTCAAGCCTGTTATTTTGTTGTTAAAGTAAAAAATCGACTCGGCCCATTAGAAAATCCAAGCCAGGCCACGTTAGAAAAGAGAAGTCTACCTTGGACCAAGTTAACCATATGAATTTGTCTAAATAGATGACACCAAATTGCTGTACTACAATCAGCCTTTCACAATTTTTTTTAATCGTATATTTGTATTATATAAAATATTAAAATTTTTATATTTATATCGTATTTTTTATAAAAATTATATGTAATAATTTATTTTAACATAAAAATATAAAATATATTTTTTATTTTATTAAATTTATATATATAATTATTATTAAATTTTTAAACATATCACTTTCATGTCTAATTTTTATATATTGTGTATGATATCATTGTATCGTATTTAAATTATTAGATGTATGAAATTATAAATGCGCTTTCACACTCGTAATAAAAGAACCAGTAACGACTTAGCTACCATCCCAAAAATGCAACATCTTGCAAATGAAAGTCACCTAATCGTTAAAACTTAAAAAGAAGTCTTGTTCAGCAAAGTATCACGACTCGACGGTGAGAATTTGCACATGCTTTGCATGTGAATATTGAGATCGGATAGTCACAGTTATGTGACATTCTAATGTTTTTGTCAAACTTAAAAGGTCTAAGCACGAATCATAGAATAAGGCGAAATCAATGGCATGCATCTAAGCAGATAGCTCAATGACAGATGCATGAATTTTTCTGTTCAAAAGATTGGGTTTGAATTCCCTTTTTCCTAAATCATTAAAGAAAAAAAAAACACGTATTCAATAAAGAAGAAAGACACTGAGTAATCATTAGGTTCAATTAACCTAAGAACAATGCTAAATTCAAAAAAAAAAAAAAAAACCATTGGAAACAATCCGAATTAAAAGCTATCTTTGAAGTTGGTAAAAATATTTATATGGGTTTATTAGCGAATATTTGGGATGTAAACAAACCAAATATAAATGAATCAATGTATATCTGTTTGATTTATTCATTTATTTTTAAAATTGTTCTGTTTGATAAAAAAATTATTTATTTATTTAAATGATAACATATTCATATTCAATTTGTATTTGACTCAATTAAATTAAAGATATTCGCTCATGAATATTAAACGAACATATTCACATAAATTATAATCAAATAAATTTAAATAATTAAACCCTAAATAAATTTATACAAATATAAATAAATCTTAAAATAGGATTAAGGTAAAAAATAAAAATATAATTTTTTTATTATTATTGTTGAACAATAAACAAACCCTAAATGAATGTTTTAAACTAATGAATTTTAAATAAATTTATTTGTAAACATAAACAATCAAATATACCTTAATTCATATTTGATTCATTTAATAAATATAAAAATACTATTTAAAACATTTATTAAATTTAATAAATTAATAAAAACTAAATATATTCACAAACGTCGAAAACTTTATTTATTTACCTCCCTAATAAAAACTAAAATTTTAGAGCAATGTCAAGAATTCAAATAATTGGATCCATGTTTTGGAAAATTGAGCGGTTGACATTAAACAAAAATACATTGACATCTAACATGTCCAAAAGTGCAACCGATCATGTGGACCGTCACCAAATGAAGCAAATTCTTTTGTCTTGATTTTCAAAAACCATCACATTTCTTTTGGATACCTTTCAGAATTCTGATTTTCATGACTAAGCGCCCCCCCAAACTAAAGCATTAATTCCTTAACATTTTTATAGTACGACAAGTTGTTGTGTTAAAAAATAGGAGCTGCCAATTTAAGACATAATTTCAAACTGGTATAACATATGTAAGGGGTTAAATGGGTTCAGATTTTGCTTAATAATGTTAACACTCATCTAATACCCTACATGTGACTCGTCATGTAAGAAACGTTTTTTGTTTAATACGAGTTAACCCATACCCAATTTCTGTGTGACTCAGTTTTCACACTTTTATTTATTAGTTTTAACATGTAATTTTAGACGTCTAATTTGTTAAATTCAATTTATAAACTTTTATATCATGTTATTTCATATTATATTTAAAATAATTTGTTTCATTAAAGGGATTATTATACCTATCATGTTATGTAAATTGATTAATAAAATGTTGATTCAGTTTCTATTTTTTTTCATTCACTTCAACTTAATTTAAAAAATAAAAATAAAAAGATTTGAATCTCCCTCTTTAAATAAAAATCAAATCAAATATGCGAGTGCATTTGTATTAGTTTCAAACGCTCATACTCGAATCTTTCTTTATCTTCAATAGGATTTGCCATATGGTGGTAATGCATGCCATCACCTTTTTCTTCACATCAAAAGAGTGAAGAGTGAAGTGAAGAGCTAGTCCTTTTGCATTACCAGATTTGACAAATCTGCTTCCAATGAGGATTCTCATGCTACTTGTTGATGCCCTTTCTACTTTCTTTTTTTTTTTTTGGGTTAAAAAAAATAATATTTTGTGTCAATTTCATGTTTGGAATGAGTAGGAATCTGACAGTGAACCCTTAATCAAAGAGCAATAAGTGCAAATTGAGACATAAGTAAACTAAAGATAACAATTTCCATTGCTTTTTTTGAAGCATAAATCAATACAAAATAAGAGCTGAAGTAAACTCTAAGGAAAGCAAAAGCCTCCCCACTTCTCAAACGGTACTTTATCTACATATTTCATGACCCTCAGTTCCTATAATTTTTATCAACTTCCACAAACGGAAGTTGATCAAAAAAAGGGCGTTGGGGGACAATGACCATACACGAATCATAAAGGAAGGCAAATTAGACTTGTCAAGATCATCAAACATGGGTTTGGCTCCTAAATGACCCAAGAGCCTTAACAGCTCCTGCTCTCAAGATGAATTGGTGGTAAAAAGCTGCAATAAGTGCTCCAACCATGGGACCAACCCAAAAAATCCACTGAAAAAAAAAGAAAACAAAAAATGTCAAGGGAAAATTAAAATAATGAAGAATTAAAAAATGTAAAATCCTCAATAAATCAAGTAAATGAAAATGAGTGTGCTTTAAAATTGCCTAAGAGGATTAAGTCCAGATAAAACTTAAGATATCCTTGATTGTGTATCATTAAAAAATGAAATCTTTAAAAATTATTGAAAATTATACTAACATGATCATCCCAAGCCGCCTTCTTGTCGTAAATAACAGCAGCTCCAAAACTCCTAGCAGGGTTGATGCCAGTGCCAGTGATTGGGATGGTAGCCAAGTGAACCATGAAAACAGCAAACCCAATCGGAAGTGGAGCCAAGACCTTAAAAAAAATAACACGATTAGTCGGTTCATTTGAAATAATGCATTATTTGTAATTGTGATTTGTGATAAAATTAAGATATTGTTTTTGCATGAGACTGTTTTCTAATACCATAATTAATGTATATGATAACTAATTTGAATATGAGAACTCCAAATGAATGAAAAAAAAAAGGCATTATAAAAATATATTCACTTAGCTATTGTGATTAAATCGAAAAATTTATAAAAAAAAAAAAATACAAATCGAATGTGCTTATGACACTTACAAACATGTGAAGCTTAAAAGGCCAACTAACTTAAAAAAAAAAAAAAAACTTTAAATAAAATTAAGCAGATGAAAATACTCACGGATTCACTAGATAAGGGAATTAAAAAGGACATTGTCCCATGATGAATTGATGACACATGAAAGGCGTTTTACTTTTATTTTTTGAAGGTTTTAAACCCACCATTCACGTTGAACTGAAAACGACCAATATTTGATGAAACAAGGCATTGCCTTTTGTCAAGGGCAAACGACAAAGCCAAAAAAAAACCAAAAAACTCGTTTTATCGAAATTAAAAAGAAAACAAGAAAAACGAAATCCTTTGGATTACAGTTCCTTTGATGGTAACCACAGAGTTATGATTGGCCAGCTCACGCCACTGTCCATTTCTTCAACTCCATTGGTCAAAAAGTTAGAAAATCTGACACACCCTCATTTTCTTCATATAATTAACAAAAAATAGAATCACCTCTATATTTTTAAAAAATTTTGGCATAATTTGGCTAAATAGAAGAAATTAACAATTTATTTATCTCGAATTTTCAGATAATGCTCATTAATTATGGAGAAAATGTTAAAAGTACTTACTGGGACATGGGAGTCTCTAGCATTCCTCTTAGGATCAGTAGCAGAAAAAACAGTGTAAACCAAAACAAAGGTTCCAATAATCTCTGCGCCCAAACCAGTTCCAGTGCTGTACCCATCTGCAACTACGTTGGCTCCACCTCCATACCTGTTGTAGTATGATTTCTGCAAAGCCTTAACCAGCCCAACCCCACAGATGGCTCCCAAGCACTGAGCCACCATGTAAGAAACGGCTCGAATCAATGATACCTTACGAGCCACGAGCAGTCCAAATGTCACCGCTGGGTTAATGTGACCCCCTGTTGTTGCATGGCAGTAAAATTAGTAAATTATGGGTCAGAATCAGTTGACTTGTTGTGAACCAATATTACTTTACAATGCTAAGTTTATAGTAATAAATTAAAAAGTGAAGACTAAATCAGCTTTTTTTTGGTAGGAAATTTTGTTGAAATTTTGTCAAGCCTTGTTCATAGTTCATACCATGGAAAAATGCAGTGAAATTTTTTTTTTTCTATATATAGAAATAACCCTCTTTGGCTTTACAAATCTTAATCTATTTTCTTATGTTTTAAACTCCAAACCTTGGTTTTAAAAGCTTAAATTTTAATTTTAATTATCAGAATCTTAATTATAAAAAGATAGTAAAGCATTTTCCATCTTAAAAATACCAAAATCGAAATAAATAAACAACATACCAGAAATACCAGCAGTGCAGTAAACAAGAATGAATATCATGCCACCAAAGGCCCAAGCAATACCAAGAATACCAACACCAGCACAGGCATCAGAGGAGGTGTTAACTTGGCTATTGTAGCCAATCGCAGTCAAGACTGTGATGTAAAGGAAGAGCAGAGTTGCAATGAACTCAGCTATCAAAGCCCTGTAAAATGACCATTTCTTAAGCTCTGCTGCATCAATCAGAGGTGCTGGTGGAGGGTCGACATAGTCCTTGGCATGAAATGAGCCTTGCTCTCCTTCCTTTGCCATGCCTAACTAGCTATAGAAACAGATATATTAGCTTGAAGAACAAAAATAAAAATGGATTTGCAAATGCTAGGAAAGAAGAGAGAGACAGTGCTTTGTTTTTTTGTTGAGAACTGAGCACAAGGTTAAGAGGGTGTGGGGGTATATATGGGGAGAGAATGCTATGGTGCCTCTCCTTTCTTTTCTATTCTATTCGTTTCTCTTCCTTTGTCTCCATTTTCTTTCTTTTTTTTATGATACATTTTTAAATTATTTTATATTTTAATAATTATTTTTACAAATTTTTAACTTCTAGGTCTATTGTTTGAACTTTTCAAATAAAAAATTTAAGACATTAAAAGAGATAGAGTACCTAATTCAATATTCATTAAATTTTATATAAAAAATTAAAATATAAGTGTCTATTGGTGAGCTTTGGCTTTTTGGATTCGATTACCTACAAGTTATTATAAAATTTATGTGACTTAATCATAATTATAAATTTTTAATTTTTAATAAATCAATAGATTTTATTTTATATTTTAATTGAATGAATCTGATTTTTTATTAAAAAATCAAATTTTAATTAAAATTTATATATAATTATGATTAAACCATTCAAGATTTTGTAAAAAAAAAAAGTCCTTCTGAGGAAACAGACAACATTTTGAGTTTGAGATGACTTTCTCTTCTAATTAGGTGACATGTGATTATCATTACAGACGTATCTAAACTTTATTTCTGGTTAAAGTTGATTGTTAACTTGAAACTTGGATTTTTGTTCTTGTTTAAATTGATGCTATTTAACTTAAACCTTACAACTAAAAATAAGGTGCAAGTAATTTTGTTATTAGCAAAATGTTTAATTATTGAAATATAGAACAATCTAAAACCAAACCAACATATATAGATGACTTTGATTCCTTTGTCAAGCAACCTTATAATTTATCGATAGAATTGTTATTTTATAAACTTATAACCCTAAACGATTAGAAATTAAAATTTTAATTTTAAAAATTTATGTTGAAATGAAATTTAAAAATAAAATGATGATAGCCCTTAATAAAATGACAAAATTACTTGCCAATATAAAATCTAAAATTGTATAAAAATTTAATTTAAATTTAATTAATTTATATAATTATTTTTAAAAATTTGCATTTAATAAATTTTGAATTGTTAACCTTAGCATTTATAACTCATTTTTTATTTTCACACTATGATCTGATATATAAAAAAATTTTAATTTATTTTTAAAAAATTAATTAATGCAAAAAACAATTAGTGCCATGTAGGTCAATATTGGGGTGGTTTCACTATCACCTACCCTACTGGACTTAACCATGCCACCATCATCTGTCCACTTGCTTTCCTCCCTCTGCCCTTTTTTTCCACCCTGTCTATTTTCTCTTTTTGTTGCATTAGATGCTATTTCTTCTCTTAAAACCTACTCTTTTTTTTTTCTTTCAACCTTAAAGACAAACAAGCTAAAAGGGTTACGTCTTCAAGTTGTTTTTTTTTTTTTTCTTCTTTTGTTTGTTGTTATTATAACAAAATCAAATATAAAAACAAAGCAACTTTTAATCGTTGGTTTCATGCCAATGACAAGAAAATATAATGTTAGTAAAGGCAATGGCACGTATGCTAGAATTTTTAATCTTCTTCCCATTTTGTTTTATTAGGCTATTCTTTGATTTTCATACCATTTTTTGATAGAATAATAGGACAATAGTCTTGATTTTTCACTCTCAACTTCAATCATTTTCAGACTTGACATAATACTCCATACATGAATATGAACCCATTTTTATTGTCATGATATATTATATAAATATTTGCATGAAAATATTATAAAAAAAAAAAAAAAGGGTGAACTCGTGGGAAATCACGTGAAAAACATTAGGACCAACTGAAGCCATCCAGGTTTGAAGTTTGAACTTTTTTCTGGAACCCACCCTAAATGCCGAGGACAGGTCATGGTGCGCACTGTGTAGGACCTGAACCACCAGCTGCCTTACCTATGCAGCTTTAAGGCCACTGCTGCCCTTAGTCAATAACTGTATTCCTTTAATTTATTTATGGGACTGACAACCGATAAACTAACATAGAAAAATGAGACGTGGCAAAATATTTGTGGAATAAAATTTGCTTGCTGGTTTCCCACATCTCGAGAATTTTGAGTGATGAGGTCCACATATGTGTTGTAACCCTCTAAATGAAATATCAGCTTTTACCAAAATCTGACGAAGTAAAATATAATATAAATACGATATAAATATAAAATATAAAAATAATTTAATTTAAAATTATAATATTTATTATATTTAAATTTAATAAAATAAAAAATTATATTTTATATTTTTATATTGATATAAATTATAATAAATAATTTTTATATAAAATATGACATCAATATATAAATTTTAATAATTTATACTATATTAATAAACAAATAGTTAGATATAATTTTATTAAAAAAATTATTAAAAATTTTTTCATTTTTCTTATATTTTTATCCATAAAAAAATTTGATAAATTAAAAAGCTTTTATGTGATTAATATATATACTTTTTTGTTTCATTTTCTTTATTTATTTTTTTATATTTTAAAATTATGTTTTCTAATATCTTGAACTCTTATTTTTTAATAATTTTAAAATTATTATTTATTATTTTTTTAATTTTCTAATATTAAAAATAATGAAACTTTAATTTTATAAAAAAAATTAAATTTTAATATTAAAATCAAAATTTTTTTTTAAATTTTAAGAAGTTAATAACGTCCAAGCAATTTAAAATAAAAAATATATAAGTTTTTTTTATTATTTTAATTAGATAAATTAAATCATAAACTTACAATGCTTGCATTATTTTGCAGTAATAATTGTAATTAAGATAAGTGATCAAATATCAAAAATTAAATTTTGATTATTAAAATTAAAATTTTAATATTTTATTAATAAAATATGTAATTATTTTTTATAAATATTTGAAACTGTAAAAAATGATTAGGGATCACTTAATCATTGAATACAATTCATAAATGTAAACATTTATTGGAATTAAATTATATAATATGTTCTTTTCAAAATTAGAATAAAAACTGCTACAATTAACTAACCTGAATCCAATTTATTCACGTATAATCTATATATAAGTCATAAAAAAAATGTAAATGTTGGAAAATTTGGTACAAATTTTTCTCTATTAAAAAAAGAAAGAAAGGGATGCTTGTGGCTAACACGTCACTGCATACCAGAGCTGGAGGAATCTAGGTGACAGTTCAATTGGTGAAGAGTTAATTTCAAAGCACTGTTTTGCAGCAGCTGAACATGAGAGACTTTGAAAGAGTGTCGTTTAAGCAAAGCTTTAATTACAGTCAGAGGGATGTGTTATTGCATCTTCCATAGTTCACATGATTTTTTGTACCTTTTCTTGTTAGTTATTTTTCTTTTTTTATAATATTTTTCTTCATAATTATAAATATATAACGCATTATATTATTGCTTCATTAGGATTCTTTGAATAGAATTGCATTGCAACATACACTGTAACATCAAGAATTATTAAATAATTAATTTTTTTATAAAAAAAATTTGAGATAAATAAATTATTCAGTTTTTAGATTAAGATAAGATATATCATATATGATAATTTAAAATAAATAGTTACAAATCGTACATTCAAGATGATCTCAACAAATGATCATCGATAGAATTCGAATTCAAAATATTTTCATCAAAAAAATAACTTTAACCTACTGAAACAACTACTTGTTGATAATTTTTTTTATTTAACAGAGATTGCAACTTAAAGAAAGAAAAATTATAAATAATTGAATTTATAATATATATATATATATATTGATAATATTGATTTCTCTTCCACCTCATTCCCCTGATAAATGAGAAAAAAATATGGTGTAAACAAATACATAATACAAATTTAAATAGTAAAATTTTAATATTTTCCGGTGGATCTATTTGGATTATTGTTTTTTCAAAATTTTTAACATTTTTTTCATAATATTATATCATAATCTAAGAATAAGAGATAAGTTTGATAGCGATTTTAGATTGAAATCATAATACTCTTTCTTACACAAAAGTTCAAAATAATTAAATAATTTAATTTATCAAATTAATCTTATGATATTTTGGCCAAAAAATTTCTTATGATATAAAATTTTTTACCTAAGAACTTTTTAAGGCACAACATAATACCAAATTACCTGCTAATTAAATATAATAAAAAATTAATCAAATTATCTACTAATTAAATATAATAAAAATTTTAATTTAAAAAATGTAGTAAAAATTTTGTGTTGGGTATTATGGGTGATTAATGCTAAGTCATAAAAAAGATTTAAATGAATTCTTCTATACTTGAAAAAAAATATATATATGGAAAATACAACTAATCAAAGCTTTGATATATCACAAAACATTTGTATTCAAATTTATAGGTTTGAAAAAGTTATGAGAAATGAAAATCCCAAGAAAAATTTACAAGTGAAGTAAAGGAACACTTTATTCATATTTTTCTAATAATACTCTAAAAACACATGAGAATTTAAAAATATAAAGTTAAATATTCTGGATTAAACAATTCCCCATGACCCTCACACATTGCTCCTATTTCTTGTGGGTTGGGGCTTCTAAAGGAATAAAGGGAATATCAAAATGTTTATTAATTAAAAAATGCAATTAACCTTTTCGTTTCTATATATTTATTCTCATCCCATTGTAGAAACTTTTTTTCTCCGCTTTTCCCTGTTGTGGTGCCTTTATTACTAATTTACTCGTTAATTCTGGGTCCTTAGCACCACAAAAATAATAAAATAGAAATTTTAAAAAATAAAAAAATAAAAGAATAAAATAAAACTAAAGAATATGCTTTTTTGACCTCTTGAAAAATCTTGTAATTAAATTTGTTAGAAAAAGTTGTGAAATCAATTCAATTGAAAAGATTTTTTAAATTTTTTAAAAATTATTAATTATAAAATTAAGTATATTTATTATATTTTTATATTCTTCAAAAAAAATTTTATTTAAAAATTAAAAAATTACACACTCCTCCGTAACAAAACTACTTACACAACTTTTCTTTGTAAAGAAAAAGAAAAAAACATTTACGCAATTGATGTGTCAAATGTTAGTTTAGTGTAATTTATTTGGTTCCTTAGTATCCACAAATAAATACAAATTTTCAACAAAATTAAAAAATTAAAAAATAATTGCGACTTAATTTTAGAATATATGGCCTTGAAGATCCCAAAATGAAATGTGGGTCCCATAATTGACAGACAGACAGACAGACATTTGTCATTGGTTGGTGAGCCAGCTAAGCAAGCTCTGCAAGCACGTGAAAGTCCACCTAAGGTGACCAAAGTTAGCTTGTCCTTAACCAACTTTAATTAAGCACCTTTTTTTTTTTTTTTCTTTTTCTTTTAAAGCTTAACCACAGTTTTTAGAAAAAAGGGAATCCAATCCCAACTCTCACTTTCCTTTGGATCGTAGGGGAAAACGGAATATGAAAGAAAAAACAAAAGTAAAATTTTAAAGAATTTAACTATTATCTAATACAAGTTGGGCTTAAAAAAAAAAAAAAAGAAATTAGCCTTTTGAGTTGTCTTGAATTTTTTTAAGGCAATGGCAATGGCATCCCTCTTGTTTTTGTTGGATGATTGATGTTACCGTTGATGTTAGAACAAAAACTAAGGCTGTTAATGTTCAGCAATTTTATTTTTGGTAAAAAAAAAAAGAAGTAAATAAGTTATTTAATTTTTTAAATTAAAATAAAATGTGTTATATTTGATAATTTAAAATAAATAATTATAAGTTATATTCAAAATAACTCTAATAAACGATCATCAGAATAACTCAAAATTTTTTTATTAAAAAATAAAATTTAATCAATTATTTATTGATAATATTCAATAAATTTTATAATTATATTATAATAACATGAAAAAAATGATATTTTAATAAAAATTAAACAGGAAATGTTAAATTTTATTACCGTTATATAAGATAATAATTATTACAATTTCAATCACACGTAACTAAAGCATTTGATCATAATATAGAAACTTATTTCAACATTTACAATTTAAAAGTTTTTATATTTTGATTTTTAAGTTTCAACTTTGTCTCTCATATAAAAGAAAAAAATATTCTTTTTCCTTTTTCAAGACAATTATTATCTAATTATAAAGTTGTACATAATAATTAATATTTTAACAAAGTAATTAGACATGGGAGTGATCAAAGAGCATTATCCAAATAAATATTTCCTTTCCTCATATTTTAATTGATTGACGTGCATGAAAAACCAAACTGTAAATTGCATGATCTTCCCACTGTTACTAAGAATTGATTCTCTATTAATTAAAGAAATTTATTTTTTGAGTAATGTTTAAATAACTTAATTTTATGATTTATTGATGATTTAATCTAATAAAAAAAGAAGCTAAATGTATATACGTTGTTAAATATGAAAGGCCCGACCATCAAACTCTGAAGTCACCGAACCAATTGAATGTGGCATTATCTATGTAATGATTAGAGTGAGGACTACACCAAATTTCATAGCTCAAATTATTTTGTTGTTGCCTCCAAATTAAAGTTGTCCAGACACAACCCAACCTCTCATTTCTTTCACTTGCCTTCTAAGCCTTCATTAGGGGACGGTGCCGCTGTTTTTGACTTTTTGAATATTCATAATTTTATGCTTTTTTTATATTAAAAAAAATAATTTAAAGATAAAAATATTATTTAAAATTTATTAGATATTATCTTTAAAAATAATTATAGAAATCTAATTATGTAAATTTTAGATTCATATCTCGTTATTAATTTGCTTGAGCTTTTGCACAATGTTTATACATATCTAAGTGGTCCGCAAGTCCAGTTTTCCTAATTAATGTATTTTTTACTGGAATACTTTTTTATATGAGTTTAAGGAAATATTAAAGATAGAGTTTTTTTTTTTTTTTTCGTTATAATTTGCGAAAGGGGTGATTTGAATCTTAGTATTTGAAATAAAAAAAATAGGTACTAATTATTAAATCAAATGTTTAGGTGCGACATATAAAAATCTTTTAAAGATCAATACCATTGAGTTGTTTAGTTCTATATTCTTGCCATCCTAGCTAGGCTTTGATTTTTTTTCTCAAGAGACCATTAATATTCATGTTTCTAACAATTAAGATAAAAGGAATAATAATTTACATTTATTTTATTTTCCATGGTTTAATTAAAATCAAAGTTTCACTCCTCTATAACATTTTGAATACGTTATGTAATGAAAATAGAAAAAACATTTGAATCCCATTTCTTCATTGAAAATAAAATGCAAGATTTCAAATAATTACAGCTTGAAATATTTTTTATGAAGTTACATGGCTTGAAGTATTGACCAATGAA
Source organism: Durio zibethinus (assembly GCF_002303985.1). The sequence continues at coordinate 19,682,373 of NW_019168481.1, forward strand.
AATGGTCACACTCATATATTCCATAGCTACTCAATGGTGACGTTTTGGAATTTACCATTTCATCAAGTTTCAAATTACCTGCAGTAATGGTTTAATGATGGGAAAGAAGTTGAAGTAAACCTTTTGAATTATCTATTAAGCCAAGAAAAAAAATTTGTACTATGTTAAACATGATTGTCATGGAGCCACCATTGTTTAATTTTAGAATCTTATTAAAAGGTTTTCTAAAAACAATTTATTATAATTGCATTTTAACACAGCTACCATTATTTGATCTAACGTGTTGAATAGTTTTAATTAATTTGATTAATACCCTTCTTTTCTTTTACAAATCCGCAAATAAAAGATCAATGATTCAATTTTCAGATCTTCGCATCATCATCTCTCCTCAAAAGAGAAAGGTATTGTCAACTTAGTCAAAAATAATTTCGATTTGTCATCACTTACATAAACATTCGTTAGCATTTGCGTCATATATATAGAAAAAAGAATGAAATTGTTGATTATTTAGCAGATTGAAGTTAGTCAATTCCCATGCATACTTACGTACGTTGTTGTTGGATGATCTTTGTATGAATGTTTTGTGTTGAAATTAATGACGTTGTCTCAACACGTTCTGAAATGAAAATCGTAAAGAAGACGGCTAAAAGGTTGAAAAACTTACGAAAAAAACGAGTCATATATACAATCATTCAAACGGTCGTGTATGGAAAAAATTAAATGAGCATTTTAAAAATTTTCCATTCTATGTTTGTAAGCATATACGTATAGCAAAGAAATTTGAACGTTAGATGTTGAAAGTTGGATAGCCAAATCATAATTTTCACATAAAATTGGGACATGTTGAAGCAAACAATAGAAAGTGATGAAAATGGAATTTGGGAGATGAATGAGAATCCCAACATGGAAATGAAGCCAAAGAGGAACGTTATGGATCAGAATCAGTAATAAATAGGACCACTAGATGCTCTTCTTTCCCACTTCACAACGTCACAAAACAAAATTCTAGGTTTAGTCCATGAAAAACATTATACCTAGGCCTCTCGATAGTTATCATTTATCAAAAGGATGAAGGAATATTTTTTTTTTATTTTTTCGAGTGGCCGTTGGGCGTTTTACTTTATGAATTCTCAACGGTAATTGTCTTGTTTGTTGTTTGTATGTGTATTTGAGCTACAAGTTGCAGGGGACAAATCAGGGGTTGGCTGCCTCAACGGTTTAAGTTGAGTTGGTTTTGCTACGGGACAGTTTGGGTTTGAACATTATGATTTTTGTTTGATGCTAATCTTAAAAGCAATCAATAACTTCTTTTTTCTTTTTTAAACGCAAAATTTATATTAATTTGAAAAATAAATGAAAGAAAGATAATGAGTTACTACTTCTCATGAAGAAAAGGGATTGTAGAGAAGAATAAAACATGTGCCTTTTAGAGTTGGTGAAGACACCAAATGAAGGTAATGAGTCGGCGTTTAATGATAAACGCAGATTTTGGATATGGTTATGGACAAAAGGCAAAGCCAGTAGTATATACTAAATTTTCATATATATATATATATATATATATATCCGTTTCAATTCTAAGGACCACTTACCATTTTTTTTAATATAAAATATTACCGTTTTTCAGTTCTAAGCCTTCATCATAACCAGCTTTGAGAATTGAGCTTTCATGGTGGTCCATTCAAACTTCAATCATACTCCACTGCATGCTTAGCTATAATAATGGCAAAAAAAAAGAACACACCAACAAGACCAGAAATATAAAGAAACTCATTACTCTTTTCCACTGCTGTCTTATTTATTTTATTTTATTTAAATTTGTTGATTCATCACCTCTGACCATCCATCAATTTATCACCGATTTATCGGTAAATACCCTATGAACCTGAGCGATTTAGCAATTTAGTTCCTTTTCTCATGAAAAAGTTAGCTAAAAAGATTTTACTACAGCCGCCTCCCAAAATCTGGATGGTAAAATCAACATGAATTTGAAAACCCGTCAAAAGGACAAATCCCATTTTACCCAAAAAATAAAAATTCGGAAGCCCAAAATGACTAACACAAAAATAAAATTGCATACTACAAAAATTCCAAAAATAATCCGCACTTGAAAAACACAAATCTAAAAAGATTCAAACACGAAACAATTTGGAACCCAAAAAACCCAAACTCAAACAATCCGAATCTAAGCTTTTGCCACTCTACCAAAATGTATGTTAAGAAGAGGTATTTTGCTTCGTTAAGCATCTGAATCAAATTGCAGACCTCGTCAAACACCCGACTCGGCATTTTGCTTGTAGAAGACAAGGAATGCCAGACGAGCAATATTGCGGGTTTACCCAGCCCTAATCAACCAGTTCAATGAAACCAATACATAAAAATCTGGGATCGCAAACGAGTATTTACTGATAACAAGAACCAAACAAAATACAACAGTAGATTACAAGAATCAACAAAGTGAGCAACGTTTAGTCATGAGGCTGTTAGCATACATAGGGACTATAGTATATTCACCGGTTTGACTAACAGAACAATGAACAACAACTGCATCGTTGCCACAAAGGTCTTTTTTCTGTACAGAATTTACATGTCAAACAAACCTGAACATCTGACACAAGAATATACAACCCGATTAGGGCAACGATGCTGTTTGCTTTACAGGTGAAGTCCTAGCAACTAATCCAGCAGTCCCAGCAATTTGAACATAAAACATGTCATGAGAAAGACTTGGTCTGATCTTCAAGCAGAGAAGCCAGCTTCCAATGCTCTTAATATTGCAGCAGTATCAAATCTAAAGTTTCTGAAGCTCTTACCCGGACCAGTGTCAGGCTGGTTAGCATCAGATGCAGGCTTAGTAGATTGGCTCTCCACAATCATTGAGTTACTTCCGGTAGAACTATTCTTTGCTTTCCACACACAGATCCCTTGACAAGAATAAAAAGGAACTTATCAGAAAACACAGACCATAAGATTTCCATGGGTACCTATATTTTCACGGGATCAAAGGTGGTTTAAGTTATTGCCAGAACGCAAAATCACAGTAGTTGAGATATTAATGAGAGAGTGAAGCACTTGAAAGCAAACTAAACTACAATGTGCGAGACAATTCTATTTGTGTTTTTAATTCGTTTTCTCAACACCACAAATAGTCTGATATTTTTTTATCAAATTAGTTGTCAAAATTCAAAACTTGCGCATTTTATGGCCAATTTTATATGATTCAGTTTTATGTTATAATGTGAATGTTCTTTCCAAATCCAACCAGAGGTCACTGAAAAATAGAAAAAAGGTGTTAACAAAAATATCTAATAACATGCTACTGATGCTATAGCTTCAGGCAGCGAAGATCATATTAAAAACTTCAGCTCTTCACCCATAATCCCTCTAGTAACAAAAGCACCATAAGAGATCTAAAGAATAGATTTGATTTTTTACTTTCTTCTTGTTATGACTTTATGAGGACACTATAGAAAACTGAATTTCTCCAAAGATAAATTCAACTGTTTCTTATTCAGTTTGGGTTTAGGACATGCATGAAGGCATCCAAGACCAGCTTTAGACTGTAAAATCTCTCTCTAGTGGTTTTCAAAACCTCTCCAGAGAGAGACCCGCATCAGTGGAGCGTTCCCAGTTTAGCCAGTTCAATTAGCGGTTTGACTGATGTTAGTAAAGTGTATACTAAATACATTGTATGTTGAATCTCACATTTACTAAAGATTTTGAAAAGAGAAGAACATTTTAAGGTTAGTTTTAATAAACCAGAACTGCTTCAACCTGGCTAAACTGAGCAGCTTGATCCATGCATTTTGTTTAACCAGTTTTCACATTTTCCGCTTAAGAAGTATGTTCCTGACCAAACAATTGACTAATTTCAGGTTCAAACAATTGAATTGACAGGTTTGGTCCAATTTTCACAACACACTTCCTCAACTAGCTTCTATTCCTTTTTTTAATCTTGCATTTATAGGGTTTACACAAACCTAATACTACAATAAATTATCTTCCAAAATGAGGGAGAGGGAAAACCTTTTAGGGGCAAATCTGGTCTTGGAGATATTGGGGGTGGATGCTTTGAAATCCATGATTTTAAAGATCTGCACAACGACGTCACATAAATGCAATTTAGCCAACAACGTAAAGGTATTTGAAAAATTATTATAATGTCATAACAAAGTACTTACGCTAAAAAGGGGGCCACCATATAAAGCTTTAGGCCAGTGATCCCACGGGATATTACTTCATTAGTTGCTGGCTGAAGTTCATCAAGCCGGTGCCATGCAATTTCCTGCAGCCAGATAATAGCAGGCTAGCTGTCAATATTATTGTTTTCTAAGAGATACAGGGTCTTAGACATCGTCTCCTCTTTGAAAAGACAGATGAGCTAGATATGCAGGCCATAAAAGTCGAGAAAAAGTACAGATCAAGTACATACTTGAAAAAACTATTCTGCTGCACATCATTTTACTAGATAGTGGCTACTTTGTCTATACTTGGATCTAAGTTTCTGATTGACATCGTTGTATCCATGAGATCTATGTACAATCTACCATTGCTTAACATGCAAAAATGTAGATACTATCATACCATAACAAACTTAACTTTTGGCCTTTTAATTCTAAAAGCAAAAATTTTAAAGAAAAAGTTTTGGTTACAGCTTTTACAATTTTCTTCATAAAAGCAAAGTGCTTAGGGCCACAGACCACCATCTAATCATGGTAGAATCCAGCATGTTATAAGAGCACTTGCCCAACCATTACCATCGTAGAAAATAGCAACTACTTTTTTTTTTAGCAAAACCGAAAAGGTTTCAACTGGTAACTACTAAAAGAATATCTATCAAGCTTGTAACACTATTTTCTTAATATATTTTAAAGTAACCCTTGTTAAATAACTTTGATAATAATTTTGAATACTGAGGTTTTTTTTTTCTCAAAAAAAGGAGAAAAAACATCAAGAATGCTATTACTATAATTGCTTTTACTCTATATCAAACATTATCACAAGTCATTATCGAACAATGCATTAAATAAATTGATAAAGCAATTCTGCCGTGTGTTTCTAGGCAGCAACCATTCATATTTAAAGCATACATTGCAGTTCATAAAAATAAAAATAAAAATAAACAAAAAGAAAGCACCGAAACACACACACCAAAAACAAGAGCAGTATGCAATTTAGACAACTTTGGATGAAAGCAACAGTTTTGTGAAGAGCTTTTTTAATTTTCTTCATTTCCATTGGCAAAGAAAGACCCAGTAGTGAGAGGCAACGCAAATGTCTGAAGTTAATTGCAGACTGAATTTGCCAACAAGATGGTTTTATTCTATTGTTGACAGGTACTAAGGCCTCAAAATAGCCCAAAGTGAAGTTGTTTGACAATTGAGCACACTAAACACAAGCTAATTAGATATATGCTCTGAAGTCGTGAAGAAAACTGCAACAACATAAAAAAGGTGCCTAAAATTGGATTCCTATCAGGCCATTAATGTTATGTACGCTTCCAAAATATTATGAACAAGTAAATTGCACTTATCATCCAAAAATACACATACACTGATCTCCTTTTTTGTAAGTGGGGCAAAGGCAGTATCATCCTTTACACCAGAAATTATATAGAGCCGCACCCTCTGCTGTCCAAATATTAATTCAATGTATTCATCTTTGTTTAAGAGTCCTGAAACATCAAAGCCTGTTTCTTCTAAGACCTGCATTTTCATAGAAAGTACATCACTAATCACAGATGAGGAAGGAAAGGGGCGAGAAAAGGGAGATAAAGAACTCAAAGAATAATCAGTAATCATTTGGATTCCCTTATCATCAGAAACTGGAAGCATCTTTTTAGGTACCATAAACTGTACTCCAAATTAGAAGGGAAACATGCAGTGAATAAATTATGGGTAATAATCTAAATATTCGATGGCTCCATGCCACTGACAAAGTTTAATGACAGTTTTAATAGAGAGAATGGCAACCCTACTCTAGCTTTTGCTTTTGAGGGGTAAATGAACAGATATGGAAAGCTAGTTAATAAACTAATGTAGATTCTACATTTCTTTCTCATCCATGTCACTCACAACTAGAAGGCAAGATCATTCTGAAGTAAGCTTTGACCCTGTACCCATCTGCATTAGCTAGTAGAGTCTAATTACTACCATCCGAAGAACACAAACAACACTGAATAGATTCATCTTGTGTGCAAAAGGTTGAACCACTTGTAAAAGGAAATACATTTCCAATCTTATTCTTTAGTTGAAGTGCAAAAAACTTCCATGAAAAATAAGCTTACTTCTCGAATGGCACATGCATGGTCTTCCTCATCTTTGTTCTTTTTCCCACGTGGGAAGCTCCAGCTCGTCCCTTTCCATCCCTTCACTAGGATGCACTATTAATTGCAGCAACAAACACAATGTAAAGACGCTTGTAGAATGGAAGCTTAGTGAATTCAGTTCAACATATATGATAATCCCGGAAAATGTTATACAACTTGAATTTAACATCCTGAATTAAAAGGAATCGCTTTCATTGAAGTTCCATAAACTGGAAAATAACATTTGAATGAAAAAAAAAAAAGTACAGATGCACTATCACAAAATCTCTGATAAGTATATCAAGAGATTAGAATTATGGGGAAAAAGAATGAAGAAGTGGGATTAAAAAAGTAAACGGGTGCAAAATTTCATTTCTTAAGCATGAATACATGAATGTGTAAAGTGCATTAGCAGCGTTAAAGTCATGTATAAAAGTACCATGGAGCTAACTTGTCAAATTGAAAACAACAGAGGGACAAAACTGACATTCACTCAAAAATGAAAAAAATGAAAAGGAAAAAAGACTCTTCCTCATTTTTAACTAGCGCAAGAAAGAGACTCACCCGTTCATATGTTTCATCCAAAATAATTGCCCCTGTTACCGGAACACGAACCTTGTAATCAGTGAAATCCTTAAATATATCATCTAAATGCACAACATAAGGCCTTAAAACATCGCAGCTGTTGAACACTGGAACAAGTTAACGAAACAGAGGATATTGATGAAATTGAGAAACAAGAAAACAGACAATACTCATAGCATGGAATAACCAAAAGTACAGAAAGTGCCATAAAGATGTCTTCTAAAAGTAAATAAAAAATCAAGTTAAAAAGGATCTAAACTTATACTGCACTTAATAGTATAAAGTCTAATCTTCAATTTGGAGAGCAAAAAATGATAAAGTCAGAGGTCATCCTCTTCAGAGTCAAAGGTTAGCTCCAACTCCCTGTTGAAAAACAGAGTGTCTCCTTTTCCCAATGGTACAGGTTCTAAGAAATAGAAGCCCAAACTTTGCAATCACAAGACCAAAACCAGATATCTGTATCAACTTATATGCCTTTTTTTCTTTTTTCCTAGAAGAAACAATTTGATTCTTACGATGAACAAACTTCATACTATTTATTTACAACAACAAAGTAAAAGTCAGCATCCAAGCAAATAACTGCAAGGTCTTAGATAAGAAAAAACATTTCAGAAAATCAAGCAGAGTGCAAATCAAATAACCATGACCAATAGAAATAATTGCCAGACAAAAATGGGACAAAATCCCCATCTTTGAACTTTAAGAATAGTGTAAATGAACCTTGGACTTCTTATCACTTAAATGTTTAATCATTAATCACATTAGAAAATGCCCATAAAAATGTAGTTACAAAACTGGCATCAACTTGATGAGTGACTAGGGCCTAGATGTTTTCATAAACCAAGCTGTGAGATAGGATGATTCCAAACATTTTTTTTTTAAAATTTTGAATCAATATTTTAATGTAAAAAGCTATGATAATTGTAGATAAAAAGGGGTTTGAACAATTAAAAACGAAGAAAATTATCATCAAGCTGAAATCAAGAGTGAATATTTGACAAATCAGCCAACAGGCTATTGATAGAAATATATCACAATGATAAAGATGCATCAGATACAGGATACACAAAGAGGTGAACTCCTTCAGATTCAATGACTTCAGTGATGGATTTTTTTCCACTGTATTGTCCTCAGTAGAACCAATGTGCATGACTCCACAAGGAAGAGAATTCTCTCAAAATGACTGCTGGTCCTCTTTTGAGCAGCATTAAAAACAAACCGACTGCACAACAATTATTAGTATAGCCTTTAAGAAGGACCGGGGGGGGGAAAAATAACAGAAATAAGGCAATGACATGAAATTTTTTGAGAAGAGAAGAGATAAGAGAGTTTTGTCATCACATTAATGATTTAAGGCTATAACTATTTGAGTGAAAATTCAAAAAAAATGGAATAGCATATCAAAGACCATCTGCCAACTAATTATGATCTAATCAGTTGAAACTAAAATTAGTTTTAGAATTGCAACAATTTCTTCATTGTATTCCTGGTTGATGAAATGCCAATGTGAAAAAATGCCAATCAACTTGTAAAGAATTATTAAGGAGAAAATTTCGAATGTGTGATAATTGGCTGGCTGATACCTAAAAACATGATTCTTGAGCTTAAACCTTACACTTGATTGATTAACCCAAAATATAGCTACAATATCTACAACTAATATTACAAAGGGTAAAACTTCCTTAACACCATACTTATAATGCGATTAACAACTCCCCGGTCCCCACTAACGCTATGTTTGGATAAATATTAATAAAGGAAAGGAAAAAAAAGGAAAAGAAAAGAAAGTTTTTTAAAGGAAAGGAAAGGATATATGTAGCCCTTGTTTGGATAATTAAAATTAATAAAGGAAAAGAAAGGAAAGGAAAGGAAAGGAAAGGAAAGGAATTCCAACAACCATTGTTTGGATAAAGAGTGAAAAAGAAAGAAATGATTCATTATAATAATTTTTTCCAATTATAACCTTTCATTGCCTGTGATTTTAGAGCATTCCTGGACCATAATATATTTTCTATCTTATCTAGCCTCACAATTGTTGCTATATCAAAGGTTTTTAATCAAGTGCAACAAGAAGATGTTTTACAAATATGCATTGATGAATTTTGAGTTAGTCTGACATCTCATAAACCCAAAAAAAATATCTATTTATATTCAATCATTCATCAAAATCAAATCACCAAAAAATTATAAAAAATTTTTATATTGGAAGATATATATGAAACTTAATTGAAAAAAGAGATTGCTTTGAAAAAATTTACAGAATGATTATCATCTGCTTAGGTTTTTTTGATTAGGTTTTTAGTATTAATAAAAAGATGGATATAATAGTCTTTTTATAAAAAAAAATTTCAACTTTCTTTTCCCTAGCTTTTTCTCCAAATAGGAGTATTAAAAAAATTGGGTTTATAAGCGAAACCAAAGGTTATTTGGTTTCCAGCTCTTTTCCTTTCTTTAAATTAAATATTTATCCAAACAAGGGAAGGGGGGTTTTGTTTCCTTTACTTTACTTTCCTTTCCTTCCTCTCCCCTCAATCCAAACACACTGTAAATTTTAATTTACATAATTATACACACACCACACCATTAATCTCACTAACAATCTTCAATAAACATCAACATCAATCTAGAAACAATAAAAAGAATCATCGCAACTGCACAATAAGTGGCCTAGCAATAATAAATCATGATCTAAACATCATAGGGGTCTAACCACCATGCTTCTTCAATTGGTCAGTGCAAACAAATTACACAACATGTTCAACAGATATTACAAATGATCATGCTCCCATATCTCCACACTTTTCTCACAAGTTCAAAAGCAATGCAATTAAGAGTTCCCCATAGAAATGTGCAATATATAACTAAGTTGAATTGTATGATAACCTCCATGTCGCGCCACTGATCACACTAAAAATCTTTAAAAAACACTCACATCATTTTCAATCAAGCAATATCGGAAATCATGAGCTAATAAGCCAAAGCTCCTTTTTTAACTAACTTGACAATCATGCAACTGAATTCAGTTACTTATTCTATAAAAAAAAAACCCTAAAACTAGTCAAAAATAAATAAAATAACCACAAAATAACTGGAATTCCAACATCAAATTCTCGGGAAACAAACAGAAAAGTGAAACCTGCAAAGATCGTCAAGAAGCTCTTGAGGAGGAAGACCGTTCTTCAATGGCGCACTCGAAGATCGATGAAGACCAGACATAGCTTTTTCTGGTAAAAAAAAAAAAACTTAAAACTAAAACCCTACCCCTAACTTTTTTTAGAGAAAGATCCAGAAGATTACAGAAGAAGCTTCTATTTTGTTACTAATTTTCTTTTCTTTTTCTATTTGATCGGAAAACTGAGATGGAAAGAGAGAACAAGAGAGGTCCCGCCTGCCGGGATCTCTCGAGGGATGTTGGTGACCCAAAAAAGAAACGTTTCTCCGCCTGCCTGGAAATGAGCTCATTTTATGTGGATTTTGGGATTTTATAGTACCCGGGATTTGACCTAAACGAACCGGGTTTGAAGTTGAACAGGATTTCATGGGCTGGCCCATGGATGGCTGATTAATATTCCCATTTTCTAACTCTTCCATTCTATGTGCTGCTACTAATGATTATTCCGTATTCATCTATCCAATTCACCTTTGACCATTAGCCAAGAACAAAAAATGCAAATCTTCTATTTCAAAATTTAATGATTTAGCATTAATTAAAAATAAAATAATAAAAATATAAAAATATTTCATAAATTAAAAAATAGATCTCACATTTAAATTCATTTTATATTTTTTAAAAAAATTTTCATGTTTCAAAATATATTTTTAAAAAAAGCCATTTATATCATTTTCAAATACTCATTACCAACTTACAAACATAAACATTCCATAAATCTTAAATCATAATCCCTAAACCCTAAATCCAAATTTTTTTTAATTGAATTTAATTTTTCTCTTATCTTTTTATTTTATGTATTTTTTTTATAATTAAAAAAATTAAAGACTAGTATTTTTTTAGTATTTATGTGTTTTGAATACGCTGACGCTGAGATATTAAATTATACGGTCCTGCCATGAAATAAAGAAAAGCATGCACCCAGTCCGAATCTTCTGCTTTCGCTGGACTTAAGCTTCCGAACAAAGCTCTGCTTTTCTGCATCAAATCTCCGCTGTAAGTCTCCTTTCTCTCTTTTCTCTCTCATAAAGATCTCCTTTTTTTTTTGCATCAAGTTTTTTTTTAACCCACTTCAGATTACTTCTTTTTAATAAAGTTTCTCCCTTTTTTTTTAGCTTTTAAATTGGCCATATATTCATGTAATTTTTATAGTTTCGTTGACTTGAGGTTGCTATATATACTATATATATATTTTTAAAATTTAATTCAATTTATCAGTAAATATCCATTTCTTTTATGTTTGTTTATGGCTTTTTGAAAATTGAAAGTAATGATCCATGGACTTGAATTCATGGAAATTTTCAAAATTTTGTTCAGGATGAATGAGAATATATTAATATCACCTTGTGTGATATTAGTTTTGGCACCATGTCAAGATTCCGTGTTAATTTTCATGAACTCGAGTCCATGAAATCATTAGTAATGAATAGTTAGGAGCCTGGTGGATTGTGATGTTTATATGACCTTGGGGTGATATTAGTTCTGGTTTCATGTCAAGATTCGTGATAATTTTCAAGGACTCGAGTCCTTGAAATCTTTACTCGTGAATTAGTTAGTAACCTGTTGATGTCCCAAGTTTAGGAAAAGGTATATTGTTTGCAACCAATCTTTTGGTCATATTTTGAGCAGATTTATTGGTTAAAAAATGCGAAAGCGGTCTCAAAGTTCATCAATTTCACCTAACACATCGGCCAACGAATCAAGTGATACCTTGCAAACCAATGAGGAAGCCAAATTTAATAACATTATTCAGATAAAAAGGGCAAGGAGGTCAGGATTTGTATGGCTGACATTGTTTGCGGTGATTATATACTCTTCTTGGACTGTTCACCACTACCAGTTTGAGAGTTTGCCTGTGCCCCTTACTGCTGACCAAGCTGGCAAAAGGGGTTTCTCAGAGGTGGAGGCAATGAAGCATGTTAAAGCTCTGACTGAATTGGGCCCTCATCCTGTTGGTTCTGATGCTCTCGATCTTGCTCTGGCAGGTTGGGTCCATTAAATCATTTTAATCAGATTTTTGGCTGATTATAATTGTGTTTGTTGTCCTGAATCATGATTATATTCTATTCTCTTTTCATTGTTATTGGATTCTTTTGACACGGTTAGGAAAAAAAAGGGAAGAATCTCAATTTTGGTTTTGATTAGAATATTTCAGTCGTTTGAATAAGATGTAGCTCAGGTCCTTTTTCTATGAATACCTGTGATGTTGACAAAAATTAACCGGTTGGCATTGTGGTGTTGATGGTATATCTTGCCTTAAAAATGTTCGTTTTTAGAGGGGTGACTTGCAGTTTTATGATTGAAGAATATCCTTATTTTATGATTTAAGCTGCAAGGCTTGTTTTAAGTCTTCAGTCCGTCATGCATCTTCGTTGATCTATATGTTAGATTACATTGGCTATTCTAGTGATCCATTTCTTGTGCAATCATGTTTTAGAGATAACTGAATATGCTTTCAACACAGTATGTTTTGCAGCATCAGGAAAAATTAAAAAAACAGCTCACTGGGAGGTTGATGTTGAAGTGGACTTTTTCCATGTTAATTCTGGTGCAAGTCGTCTGGTCAGCGGCATGTTTGTGGGGAGAACACTTGTCTATTCTGATCTGAATCACATCATATTAAGAATCTTGCCAAAATATGTACCTGAAGCAGGAGAAAGTGCTATTTTGATTTCTTCCCACATTGATACTGTTTTCTCAACGTATGATTTCTTCCTTCTCTGTTAATCTATTCCATGTTGGTTCAAATAAGTTTCTTTTCTGACCAAAATGTGTAATACTTTGTGTATGACACGTTGTAGATGTTGCTTTCATTTGAATTCAGCTAAGTCTAATGGTCTTAACAGTAATTTCTTCTT